>LPNX010598979.1:0-30929 GCA_001517045.1 Pseudotsuga menziesii | reverse complement strand
CTTGCAAGTTTAATTTCAGCATTTGATTTCTTTGATTATGCTCATTGGGCTGTTTGCCCGGTCGTGTATGATATGTCCGTCGCGTCCTCTTCGCCGGTTGATGGATGGGGACGTGACATGGATGACCTCTCTTTGAAGCTTCGCCTCCTGAAAAAGAAGGTCAACGTATGGACGCGTGAAAATACCTTGGAGATGAAAGAAAAGATCATTCTCTTCGAAGAAGAAATTAAAAGTCTTCTGGAATCTTCGAGCACGGGTCTACTCTACTCCCTTGATAACAACAGGGTCTTGTCTCTTAGAGAAGAGTTGCATCTATTGATGGATCATGAACTTTAATATGCCAGGCTACAAAGCAGAATGATTTGGGCTTCACTGGGTGATGCCAATACAAAATTCTTTCACTCTGTAGCATCTGCAAGGAAGAATCATAGCGCCATTTGGGGTCTTGAAGATGAAGGAGGTAATATGGTTGAAGATGACAAAGGTATTAAGGACTTGGGGGGAAGGTATTTCAAGCAGATCTTTAGAGATGATATCCAGACCAACATTGAGGCCTAGCTAAAGGTTATTCGTTTATTCCCGTCCTTTCTTCACCAAGAGGAGATGGAGACTTTCACTTGCCAGATTTCTCCGGAGGAAGTGGAGTTGGCATTAAAATCTTTCAAGAAAGATAAATCTCCTGGTCCAGATGGATGGCCAGTAGAATTTTTTTTGGCCTTTTTTGATCTTTTGGGGAGTGAACTTGTTCATGTGGTTGAAACATCCAAGCTGGAACGCAGACTTATACCTTCTTTGAACTCTACCTTCATTGCCCTTATCCCCAAAAAAGAAAAACCCCTCACCTTTGCTGACTTCAGACCAATCTCTCTCTGCAATCTGGTTTACAAACTAATATCCAAGGTTGCTGCACAACGCCTTAAGCCTTTTTTAGGTAAGTTTATCTCTCCTCAACAATTTGGGTTCTTAAAGAACAGGCAAATCTCAGAACCCTTGGCCATTACTCAAGAAGTTTTCCATACTGTCAAAACCAAAAACAGGTGTGCATTAATTCTCAAGCTGGATCTTTCTAAAGCTTTCGATAGGGTGAGTTGGTCCTATCTCAAAATTATTCTTCTTCAAATTGAAGTCCCACTGGTGGGTGTCAACTGGATTATGGGCTGTTTGTCTTTTGCAAATTTTGCACTACTTGTAAATGGATCTCCTTCTATCTTTTTCCCAGCCTCCCATGGCATTAGGCAGGGTTGTCCTTTGTCCCCGTTACTATTTATTCTGGTCATTGAAGGGCTCAGTCTCTTAATTAAGGATGCACGTATCAATGGGAAGATCAAGGGTATCAATATCTCTTCCCAGCTCTCTCTCACTCACCTGCTCTTTGTTGACGATGTGATAATGTTTGGCACCGACACCTTTAAGGAATGGGTTGCTTTTAAAGTTATATTGGATACATTTTGTGCTGCTTCAGGTATGTGTATCAACATGGATAAATCTTGTTTTTTGTACAACAATATGGAGGAAGGGTTATTGAACAATATCTCTCGTTCTCTCTCATTTAAATTTGAGCACATCTGCTTGGGTTTTAATTAACTCGGCTACTTTTTAAAGCCCCTTGAGTATTTGGTTAAAGATTGGCATTGGCTTATAAAGAAATTTGAAAAAAGAATTCAACATTGGACCTTTCGACTACTCTCCATTGGGGGAAGACTAGTCCTGATAAAAGCGGTCCTTACTAGTTTGCCGGTCTACTGGATGGCTCTAGTTCCTGTTCCTAAATCCATTCTTGATAATCTCAGAAGTCTGATCTTCTCTTTCTTGTGGGGCTCAACAGCGGATAGTAGAAAGTATCATCTTGCAGATTGGATGTCTCTGTCTAAACCTACTTCTCTCGGTGGCTGGGGCATCAAACATTTGGGCTGGTTCAGTCTTTTTTTACGCCTCAAGAACTTCTGGTTAGCCCTTAATGGGAATGGGATATGGTACAATCTTTTGTCTGAGAAATATTTGAAAAAACCCTCAGTGGTGTCCTGGATTCGAAAAAAGTTTTCACTGTTAGGGGTGTATTCAGTGATATGGAAAGGTTTTATCCATACATTATCCTGGTTTGGCAGTGGTCTCACTCGGCAAGTTAGAAATGGTGAGGCTATTCGTGTGGGCTCGGATCCGATAGTAGGTATCGACTCTCCATTTACTCTTCCACAAGATCTACAAGATTACCTGGAGGATTATGGTATATTAACATTGGATCAAGCAAGAAATTACTCGTCGGATGCACAAAGCTATTGGTTCACTGCTGATGAATTGGATTTGGGAGGCGTTTGGAAATTTCTTTGGAACAATTTTATATCTGGGCTTGAGTATGGCAGAATAAGACTCTCTAATCAGAAAGACTCATTATTATGGTCTTACAATAATTATTTTGGGGAACTCACTGTGGCACTTGAGTATGAGTGCATTGTGCATCATTTTCAAAACCGTTCTTCTGATCTGTCCAAAGTGCCGGACCTTCTTTGGAAGTTTAACATCCCAACAAAAATCAGATGTTTCATTTGGTTACTGGTAATGAATCGAGTGTTAACTTGGGATAATTTCCAATGCCATGGTTGACATGGTTCGAGTTTTTGCATTCTCTGCAGGATGGGTGAAGATTCGATCCAACATTTGTTCATCGATTGCACTTTTCAAGAAGAGTCTATTCAGTTTTCTGTGAGCAATTTGGAATACCCTCCTTAAATAATTGCACTGTCAGGTCTTTCCTTGAACTCTGGTTCAAAAGCATTTTTGTTGGCTCAGCCATTACCTATATGCCCCTCTTCTTTTTCTGGAGTATTTGGAAACTAAGGAACTGTTGTATTTTTGACAATAAACAACCCTCTATATACTCTATCCTTCATCAAATTGAAGCGCTAATGCATCTTTTTCCTGTACCAAAAAAGAAGAAAAAAATCAGATGTATTGGCTCTTGTCCATAGCTCTTCTACCCTTGTGGCTTCTTTGATGGGGCAGCTGCTGGGAACCTCGGTGGAGCAGGCTTTGTGCTTCACTTGAGTGATTCTCATACTATTAACTTTACTTTGGGCTGTGGTAGAAGCGCAAATACAAGATCTGAGCTCCTGGCACTCTAGGCTCTCCTTGCAGTGACAAAACATTCGGGGATCCCTCTTAGAAAGATGTGCAAAGAGGAGTGTTCAACTCGTGAACCATATATCATGAAGTCTCCTCTATTCAATGCATGCCACCCTAGGCTTAGTAACAAGGCATACCATATGATCCAAGTGCTCTAAGAATCAAACAAGAGATAAAGCATTACCCTAGGGGTCAATTTAGTAAAAATTTTAACGACAAGGCAAGCAAAAGCAAACTTATGTGAATAATCCTAATTGAAGTAAGTTGTGCATTAGATTTTTGAGTTGAAAATTAAGTCAATTAAGCATAAAAAATTGATATTGTCAAATTGCAGGATGCAATTTTTTTTGTTATGTGTCGTGCATGTGATGATTGTAAAAAAAATGCTATGTGAGATATTAATCTTTTAGTTGTGAGCGTTTTTGTAAAATGAAGTCCTTTTGTTCATTAATCTGCTTTATGCTATAGAGCATGAAAAATTCATACTAGCAGCTAGTTTGCTTTTACAAATAGTACATCAAAAAGCTAATTGTATGCCGTATAAAAGTTCATCAAAAATATGTAAGTTAAAAAAATGTAGAGTCCTTATATATATATAGTTTGTTAAAAAGCTAAATGAATAAAAAAATAGAAAAAGAATGTTTAAACGTGTCAAGACAAGGATGTAAGTATGCGTAAAAAGATTTTATTAATAAATTGGAATTTGACAATCATTAGTATAAGAAACAATTAATAAAATGTAGAGTCCTTATATATATAGTTTGTTATAAATGTGAATAAATAAAAAAAATAGAATGAGAATGATTAAGCGTGTCAAGACAAGGATGTAAGTATGCCTACAAAGATTTTATTAATAAATTGGAATTTGACAATCATTAGTATAAGCAACAAGATAGTAGGTAGATCCATCAATTTATGCAATGTTACTTGATTGTAACATAAGAACTACAAAAACTAACAATCCATTCTCATTTGGATGAGAGAAGAATACTTTTCATGATTACTTTTGAAAAGCCGATAATGTAATGGCCAATTATGTGAAGAATATAATGTCTTGTTGTATATGTCCACATCTCCTTGCTTAGCTTGCAACACGGCGTTGTTTTATTGCACCCCTAGGTACAATTGCTAGTTTAATTTCCATTCAATCCAATATATAGTGGTATAAATATAAAAAAAAAAAGTATGATTGTGATAGGTTAGGTACCTATATGCTTTTTGTCTCTTCCTCTTAATACAGTAATAGAGTTTTTTACGAGTAATAAGTGGGTAAATTTTTGTTTGTTTGTTTTGTCACAAGGAAAAAGACAGTTTTATCTTTTATAAAAACTTTGTCCTAAGAGCGATACCAATATCTGTTACAAAAATGCATAGTTCTGTAAAATCAGATACAAGTCTGTCAAATAAGTAGACATAAACAGTAACATGTATTCTGTAGACATGTAAGACTGTCTGAACAACATCTAGCCTTGATAGCTGGTATAACGTATCATCCAAAAGAGATACCTAGAAACTGATATGGCCAAAAAAATTAAAAACAAAGTTCTCAGCAGATAATGAGGGACCCCGAGTCTGTCAAGGAATAATCTATGTATTCCTGCCATTAAAATGTAATCTTGAATGTCCCTACCACCCATTCCATAATAAGTTGTTGAGATTTAATTTCTGGAATTAAATAATATTCTTTAGTTAATTAAAGGTTGGTGTTATCGTGTGATTGTGATAGGGTAGGTGCCTATATGCCATTTGTCTCTTCCTCTTAATACAGTAATAGAGTTTTTTTACCAGTAATATGTCGGTAAATAAAGAGATTACTAGTTTGTTGTATAAAATGTAATCTTGAATATATGGTCCTTACCACCCATCCATAATAAGTTGTTGAGATTTAATTTCTGGAATTAAATAATATTTTCTTATGTAATTAAAGGTTGGTGTTATTTATTTTCTTCAAAATCTCCTAGATTTATTTATTTATTTTTGTTAGTTGACATGTTTGTTTTTCGAGGTTTGATACTCTTATGGCTAGAGGGTAAAGAGTATATGCGCATTAAAATTAGGTTTGATTTAATCACACACACATTGGATATAATAATTATTTGAAGTCTTCTCACAATATTGTTCAACAAATTGTTTTTAAAAGAACAAAAAATCTATACTACATATCAAACTATGATAAAATTTTAAGTTTTAGATCAATTTTGTGGCAAAAGTGTCAAAATTCCATAGCTTCTGTTTTTTTAGCAATATTTGCCAGCAATTGTGGTGACATTGCCACCTAGTGGCTCTTGTTACATATCAATTTAAACGGGACGAGGGAATTTAGGTCACTCTAATGGTCGTAAGGAGATTAAGAAAGGTTATATGGGTCCTTATTGAGGGTATCGAGGTTTTTGTGTGTGAAAAAGAGCCTTAAACCTAGAAGGTGGATTATGGCTTCCCAGAGCCACTCAAATAGAAAACTCGGAGAGTGCCTCGCAGAAAGGGAGGACAACTGGAAAACTCGTGTAGTAGTGAAGGACGGACTAAAAATGTTGCATGTTGTGATGGAGAGAAACATAGTTGCATTTTTTGAAAATACTTACCGGCAAACCTTGGTTGAGCTATAGCTCACAAAACACAGGGTTCATGAGCTAAGGGCTGATGGCAAGAAAAGCTTAATAATATTCCTTGCACCTGAAATTCGCTTCGTCAGAGAGGCACGTTGTAGAATTTGGAAAAAATTACACACTTCATTGGAACTGGAAGAGGAAACGTGACCTGAATGTAACATGTTCTGTTGTGAACTTTTCAGCAAGCTGGAGTAATTGCAATACATGCAGACTGAAGAGTTGCTCATACATCTGGTTCAAAATCTGTTGATGGATGGAAAGTAGAGACCACCTTCCCTCTCTCACACCGATTGCCGGTCTATGGTTATGTTTTTCCTCCCATTCACGTAGAGAGTCTCTCAGACAGAATTAGACTGTTGGCTTTCTTCTCCACAACCCTCGAAGAGTATTGGAAAGGGAAGTTAGGGCTCGAGGGACTGCGAAGCAAAGAAAGGACTGATTCCTGGTGTCGGGTGTGTGGATGTCTTAGAAGTCAGGTTAGCTCTAGTGTAAGCGTCCTTAGTCCTCCATTGAGGCCACCAGCTTAGCATTTAGCCTTTCCTAGCTCCCTGATGGCTTGATAAACCAACCATGTTGGCTTGGCTGTTTGGTGTAACCCTGCTTGACCCTTATACCTTGGGGAATCATGCCCAGCTCAGGGGTGGCAGTGTTGCTGAGAGATTGATGAGCACGCTGGCCTATGGTTGGGTGGAACGTTGCAGTGACGTAGCTAGTTGTGGGACAAGTTCTTATCCAATGAGTATTCTTGACCATTTCGCCTCTGCATTTATATTTACTGTTTGATGAATATGATGAACATGTGGTATGCTTGAATGAATGTATGTTTGCTTTCGCTATGTATATGAAGGATTATGCATCTTAGCATGTTTTATGTTTTAAGCGTTTTATGTTTGAGCATTAATAATTATATGCCTGTTCATGTTCATGGGGCTATTTGCCTGGAGGTTTTGATGGTTGGGTAGCATCCTCTTCGCCGGTCGGAGGGTCGGGGATGTTACAGAATGGTATCAGAGCAAAGGTTGCAGCATGGGCTTGAATGGGCCGCGAAGATGCAGTGACAGAGCTTATGTTGCAACATTTGGGCCTCAGAGGGCCATGAGAAACAGTTAACAGAGGCAGGTTTCCTACTGCCAGAAGAAACCTGGAGAAAATGGGTGAATGACAGGAAAACTCATAAAAAATTTCGAAGTGCCAGAATTGTCGGCCCATCGGAGAACTTAGTGCGAAGTTCCTCTGACACGGCGGGAGTGTTAGTTTGAAGCCCACTCGATGGCGGAAGGTTTTGCGAAGTTTTGCGTAAGTGTTAAAATCGTCGGCGCATCAGAGAACTCAGTGAGAAGTTCTTCCGCTGCGGCGGAAGAATTAGTCTGATGACCACTTGACGGAGGATAGCCGACAGAAAAATTTCACAATTTCGCTAAGGTCTGTCTGCCGTCGGTGAATGTTAGAGGAAGGGAGAGCCGATACGACGGCGGGAAAAAGGTGAAAGATCGCCGAAAATTAGTTGTTTGAGGCGTTGAAATGTTGGCGACAAAAACAAGATAATAGTTGGCTGAACCGTCGACAACGACGACAGAGTGAAAATTTTCTAAGGCAAGAAAATTATCGGCGATCAGTGGAAGTTAGTGGTTTGTGCGCTCGCCGTTGCGGAAGTCTAGTGCACTAATCTTTTGACGGATACAGGTTCTGATTGCCGATGCCTATTAAGTTGTGCTGCAGAGTGTCGATCGACGGAAAATAGTTGATTGAGCGTCCGCTGTTGCGGATGGCTAGACAACTATGCTTCTGATGGATAGAGTCCCCGATCGCCGATGCCGCAGAGGATAGTTGCTTCGACGGCCGCTGCGGCGGAAGACAAGGCAAGAAGAAAATTCAGAATTTTTCTCTAAGGCACGAGATCGTCGGCCATCGGAAAATGTTAGTTGTATTGGCCGTCGATGAACATCTGAAGAAGTTAGTGGTTCATGCACCGCTGTTGCGGAAGTCTAGATCACTAATCTTCTGACGGATAGAAGATGAGGCTGCCGATGGGGTATAAGGTCTGCGGAGACCGCAGTGGAAGTACCACCCGCAGTTGCGGCTGCCTAGTCAACTATTCATCTGATGTCGCAATGAACAACTGCTCCGACCCTCGACGAGTGCCCCATGGAGACCATAGTGAATCTGTTGCCTGTCGTTGCGGCCACATAAATAACTAATCACCTGATGAGGAGTGCATCCAAGCGTTGACGCCGCAGTAGCGAATGCTTCTGACCGCCGATAGGCTTGTGGCTGCGGAAGGCGCAGAAGGTCTGTTGGCTGCCGTTGTGGAAGCCTTGATAACTAGCCATCTGATGCACAGAGCATCAGACCGCCGATGCCGCGGTTAGTCGATTTTCTCGTCGATGCCGAGGTGTTTAGTGAATAGTGGTTATGAGTTTCGATAACATAACTACGGTGGCGTGTAGTGCTCGGGAGTGCCGACACTGCGAAAGAGTTAGAGCTTGCGGAAACCGTCGTTGCGGACGTCTAGAGGACTAAGTGTCCGATGCCACAGTAGGATGTCTCTCCGACCATCGACAAAGCTGTGATCCGCGAAAATTTTAAAGGGATTGTTGGCCGCCGTTACGGAATAATAGAGCACTACGGGCCTGGCACAGCGGAGGAAAATAGATGAACAGGCCATCGATGAGCGCGAAGAAAACAGAGCTTTTGGCCGTCGAAATGCCAGAAAGTTAGTGGGGAAGAGACCCCATGAGGAGAAAGAAATTTTGGGTTTTGTAAAGTAGAATTTTTCTCAGCAAATTCCAACTGTTTTTCAGGGATTTTCAGCAGACTTCCAGTGGATTACAGGGCTGGAAAGGAAGAAAATTCCAGGTGGCTGAGGTTGACATTTTAGACCAGAATACATTTGGTAAAAAGCATCATTTTTGAAGTGGTGTGGTTTCCACGCTTGAGGTTAAAATGAAGCATGTGGATAGGCGTTGGAAAGCTTATCTAGTAGGGAACAAGGGAGAGTCACCAGAATTTGAGTATGGAGCAGCAAAGTACTAGTGATTGCTTGAAAGAGAAATGTGCTGCTGCCAATATGGACGATTATCCGGGAATTGCATGCCTAGAGGTAGCAAGGACTATGAAATCAAACTAGCTGTTGTATGGAAGAGGAGTTCCATGCAAAGATGAGGGATTTGAAAAGGGAAATTTCCTTAAACCCTGTCTTGCTAATTATGATTACAAGTTTTATACATGAAATGTATGAGGATATGCCTTGCATGCATAGGATATTACATGTTGGTAAGAATAGTGAAAATTATACATTTATAACGAGCCACTAATGATAATTATTGCATTGGTGTGGGCATTAGTGGAAAAACCAACGACAACATGGACATGGCCGAATATGTTGCTAATGCTGACGAATGTGACTAGCAACCCTATGGGGAAAGGGGTAAGGCTACAAGTCTGGAATCAAAAGTTGGTGAGAAAATTCTGTAGTCTCCTGTAAAGGACCAACCAAACTTGTAATGTCAAGGGTGTAAGTAGGACCCATGAAGGTAAGGGTTGATTATGACGATTGCATGGAGTGGTAAAGGTAAGAAATCTCATACCATGTGGGTATTTGAAATTTATACTACATTCATATAGAAATGTATCATGCCTGTATATGTTGTAGCCCAAAGAAAGTAAGCACTGATGATCTCGATTATAGTAATGCACCCAGTATGAAGTCGTCATGGTTAGGCCATGCATGGTATGTTTGAATGCATAGTATTCTTGAATCAATGCTAGGTAGCATTGAATGGATATGCATTAAAAGATTTTATAAATCTTGTAGTTATGCATTGAATGGATGCATATGAAAAGTATGAGTAAATGTGTAGATATGCATACATAAGTATGGGTGCAAATGTTGTGATGCATTGCATGAATGCATCGAGGTAGTGCATGTGATATGATGAATAATTAATGGCTGAAATGATGAATTGATGACAATTCTGGAACCATTTTTAGAGCTGTTATGAATGCAGGTTAGTAAGTACATGAAGAGAGTAGTCATGATCAATTGGCTGCCGGAAATGCTCTATGGAAGGGCAAGGTGGTACAAATGATATGCTTGTGAAGTAAGGAGTATCTAAACATTTCATTTAAATTGCATAAATGATGAGACTGTACCCAGTAATTTAAAGTATGATAATGATTGTGTGAAGTAAATGAGTTTTGGTAATATTGATGTGATTAACAGCTGGAAGTATTTGAATTTTGTAAATTCTCAAAATGCTTCAGTGATTGTTGCAGCAATGAAAAGGTTATATGCATCGAGACTTACCAAGTGTTTGGATGATTGAAGTTCAGGTTTCAGGTAGATTGTTGGAGCATGGCAATGAGAGTAAGACCATGACAAAGGCCGAAATCTACCATGGGAAAGAGCCAAACCTCATGAGAAGAGTCTTATGGCTGTGAAAATAGTTTGTATGCTGATTGAATTGTCAATTTAAATTTGTAAATTTCAGATTTGAGAAATTGTTGACAACTACTAATCACTATTGGCTTGCATAGAATTGTGTGAGGACGCATTGTAAGTGGGTGTTCATGTTATGCTAGTAAGCATGAAATTATAATGGGCATAGTGGGGCTGCTTACAAGAGACCCACGAATGAGGATCACCACATTGCTAAGCAAATCAATTTCTGTAGTAGACAGAGTTGCAAATTTACATTGAATTTAATTACTAATGTCATTGCTTGGTTATGGAACAATCAATTTGGATTGTATTATCAGATAATGATTGACTGTTTGGCTACTTGATGAATGTGCCAGGGGTACACATTGCAGGAAGACCATGTGTGATGGCCTGAAGGAGCCAAACTTTATGGGGAGGTTCTCCCTTATCTTGGAAATGGGTTTCGGGTTAAACTCCATTGGACATTTTGGAAATGTCTCATTTGCACTACATGTTTGGTAAGCAACATGAGTGAGATGGTATAGATTATGTCGGTAAGACGTGTGGATATGAAAGGAGGAGTTGGGATGGCAAACCGAGGGACTGTCAACTCAGAGAAGGGAGCCCCCATTCCTCCTTAACGAAAGAATACTGCATTGGCAAATGGATAAGTGTTTTGTGACCCTAGCTAAGAATATGCATGTCAAATTGTTAAATTCTGTATGTAGAGCATGTTTTGATTTTATTTCCATTATGATCGATTGCTTGAGTATGAATAGGGCCCACATGGCACACACTGGAAAATGGTGCACACTTTCCCGATGTTGGATCATGAAAGGGTTTTCAATATTGATTACACCCTAGGGAGTGGACGCACTCTTGGTGTCTCAATACTTGATAGTGAATGATATGAAGTGTGATTTCAGTTTCAGAACAATAACACTGATGAGTTGCTTATATTGCTTGTGTTGTCAAGCTAAACAAATGTATTTTGGTGTTGTATACTAAATGGGCAATGGCTTGGGCTCATCCTACCTTCTACTAAAGAGCATAGAGAAGGGAGTGGTTTCTTGTGTTGTATGGGGTAGTGGAATTAGAGCTCACTGTTGGAAATGAAACCTGGAAATGGTCGTTTAGTGTTGATGGCCTGATAAACCCAACCGAAGGTTGGCTTGACTGTGTAATTATTTGATGTTGTGGAAATTGTGGAAACATTACAGGGTTGGCTTGACTACATGGAGTCTGATAAACCCAACTGTTAGCTGGCTTGGCTGAGTAGCTTGATAAACCTAGTAAGTGTATTGGCTTGATTGCCTACGCCCTGATAAACCCAATTGTGTATTGGCTTGGTTGGACGGTCTGATAAACCCAACTGTAGGTTGGCTTGACTATGCTTGATATATATATAAGGATGTTGTGAAGTAGCCTGCATGTTGACTTAACATCCAAGTCCATAGGCGATCCCAAGGCTTGCAAAGCGAAGCAGGATCCTGTGGACCAGCGAGGAAACGCACAATACAGATAAGTATTGGATTATTTTGCAATTTCTTGCTTATGAATATACATGTGTATATGATTTGGTTATGATGTTTTAAGCTCTTGTTTAGGAGATAAAAACCGATGAGAATAAACTAAACATGTGAATTTATTCAATGTTTGAATATAGGTATCGCTGGAAGCGAGGAATATGAAAGCATCCTAGGGGTGCATGTGGACATGTGACTATCCTGAAGAGCTCAGAATGAGCAGTAATGAAAAAGGTGCTAGTGAGACTATGAAGGTCCTAGCAGCCGAGGTAAACCATGTGGGGAGGTTCCATGGTTGAGAGGTCTAAAATAGACCGGAGACATTAAGTGTCATGACCAAGAGGGATTGGTCTAGCATTCACGGTGAAGTGAAAGAGGCAGAGAGCATGGAAATCCACGGCGGTGGTGTGGGTTTTGTTATCACATATATAGTAGCCAGGCTTCCATATTCTATTTTTCAGACACAATACATTTTTTAGCCAGATCTCTTACATATGAGATGCTGAGATGAGCAGTTTATATGGATCATTTTTGTATTAGTGGATTATTGTACTCTCCCATGTCAGGACTGAGTCTCAGGACTGAGTCTCAGGACACTCAGATTTGAGGACCGATGTAGCCATTTATGTTATTTCAGAGCAGTCATGGATGCCCAGTGTTATATTAGTTCTTTCTCATTGGACAGATGGTGTCTCAGATGGATTTTATTGCATTGTTATGACTCAGCATTTTATATTGTGTTATGGTTATTATTGCTCTTATACTGATTCTTGTGACATGTATTAACTTGTGGTATCATGATCTGGCGGTCATAATTATATGGACTTGGTTGTATCTTGAACTATGTATTGATGTCCTTTCTTAGACTTGGAAGTTCTTGATCTATACTCATTGGTGTTAACCTCCTTACGGAGAATAGAGGTAGTCATTCCCACCATTGTTTTGGCTTGCTAGTGTTGGTTCCATCATCCATTGTCTTCACCGATCCATTTCCTTCCATTTTAGTTTTCAACTCGATTGACTTCTTGACTTATGGCATGGAGGACCTTTTTCCCCGCTAGAACTTTTGTTGGACAAGCCTCCCTGTTTATATTGTGTCTCGGCTCTGAGTTGGTGACAAAACTTGTATGCCTAAATCATTCTGGTCGGTTGTCTCGATGTTTGGCATTGTGCAGAACTCCCCCTAGTCACTTGAGATGTTGTTGGCTAAAACTGAAAGCTCATGTACTACTTGTATTGAAATATTGAATATGCGCCCATGGAAAATGAAAATTGTAAAACTGTGTTTCTTAACATATGTAAAAAGGGCAAGATCAATGAAATGCTAAAATACTCCTTGAAGAATATAAGAAAAAGTCCAAAAAAGCAATGGCTTAAAATGTGCTATATCCAAAAATTGCTAACCTTATTAAAATAATTATGTCCCGGATGAAAGTTGCGATTCGCTGTGCTTTTAAGCACTGGTGAAGTCCCAAAAGGGTCATATAGGCCAAAAAGGCCATGGAATAAATGTGATCCTAATGAACTTGGATCAAGCTTGATGTAGACATGATGCCTAAGTTGAATAAGCACTCTCTAAACAACTCACCCATCTGTGAGGCACTGCCATTCCTTGTGTTGTTGTTTGTCCGATATTGGTTATAGTGAGTTTTTCCTTTCCTTATCCAAAGTGTCATGATGTTGAGTAGGAAGTCATCCCTTGCTTTAGCTTTGTCATTTTCACCTTTCACCCTTCACTAGCAAATTGGCTACAGCTATGAAGTGAGTATAGTCTTGAAAGTCCAAGTCTAAGTAATAATAAATAAAGCCTTATATACGTATTGGTTGATGTACCGCCAATGAAAGGAATGCTACTTGTTGTGATTGTTACTTGAATGAGTTGTAGAGCATGTCTTAAACCTTTTAACACTTGCAGCAGATGGATGGAGTCTGAGTTATTATGGGTATCTGATCAGTTACAGATGGTTATATTGTTTATTTGATGTGATTGATGGTCAGATAGAGACCTATGAGGGGTATGAGTATATACCTTAGATGGATTTGGACTCTCCGAGTCTAATGAGACAATTTATTTCTAGTTTCGGGCACTTGCAGATGTGATCAGGCTCATTTTGCCTTTTTGATGCAGCTTTTCTTCACAGGTTGATATGTCTAAGCAGGGAAATGTTTTAGTTGGATCTCCTAGGGCGTTGTATGGAACATAGGGGTGTAACCACTTGTTTGTACCATAGTACCCCCATCCCAGAGAGCCTGGTGGGCTTAGTTTGACAACGCAGGCACCCTAGGAGGTTGTTTTGGCAGGTTCACGTTTCTCGAGGCGAATTCAAAAATGATTAAATAGCTATTGAAGAATTCGATTTGGGCTACTGAGGCAAGGAAATGACATGGGATGAGTCACAATGATGAGAGTGATGTCTTCCACACTTTCTCCAGCAGTTGCAGCTCCTGATTGGGCTCACACATATTTTTGGGCATTTTTTTCCTAGAGCTTTTGGAAGGCTCACGATTTCCTTAAGAAGGCACAAAAGTCAAAGAATTAAATTGTTATATTATTTATTGTACCATGCGGACACCTAAAGAGAGTTAGTCAAACACTCCTTGGACCCACCATGTGCTTTCATTTATTTCTTGTTGAGTGGGTTACCTTTTTTGGGTGGATTGTTAGTCCACTTTGATAAATTATGGTTATATTGATCCATGTATTGTATGTTGAGCTCATCTCAACCATTGATTAGAACATTTCATCTTTTAATCTTAGCCACTCATTTTGGAAGTGGTTAGGATTTGGTTATGATTGAGGTTCTCTCATTTCTATTTAAAGGAGAGAGCTTCTCATTTGTAAGGGGTCTTTGGCTCTTGGATCTGAATAATAGAAAGACTTTTTCTATGGAAATTTTTCTGGATCTCCTTTGCATCTGATGTGCTCAAATGGTGATTAGCTAGTCTTAAACTTCCTAGCATTGTGGAAATTCTTGTGAGATCTATCTTTTTCGTGGCTATCATTGTTTTGTCTATAGGAGGTCGTTTTGGCTGGAGCGTTTTTGTAGGGGGACCTCAACTCGCTCGGTTCTCTTCGACATAGATCAGGGGGTTTTCATTAGTTTCATTGTGATCTATGATTACTTCATTTTACTGTCTTGTAGCATTTCGTTTTTATATTTTGTATGTGCAAATCGGATATGGTTGACGTTTGCTCATGTAGGGTAGGGGGCGCTTTGCTGGCTTGGAGCTTGCATATGCCATAGAAATCACGGTGATCTTTCAGAATTGATCGGGATAGCAAATATCGTCACTGTTACAGACTTCTACAAGCTTTTCCAGGTAAGATCCAACATGTAAGTTTCTTCTTTTTTCAGATCTTATTCCATTGTACCTTGTTGCAATTCAACTTTTTTCTCAAAACTCCTAAAACACTAAAAAACCTAAAAATCAATAAATCAGGGAACCGTCCGATCTTTTGCCAAACGATTTCTAGGTTTCATAGATCAGGCCTCCCCTTCATCAAATCAATTTAAATGCTGGTCAAATTCCTCACAGTTTGACCTAGTTCTGATTTTAAGCAGAAACTACATAACCCCTCACTGAAAATTGGACTTTTCCGGAAGTGAGTTTTTATGAAATCTGACAAGATAGACGGATAGATCGGGTCCCAAGCATTCTAGAACACCCCCAACGTTGAGCTAGTTCTCTCCAGTTTGCCCGAGATCTGAAAAATTGGTTTTTAGCGTCCTAGCGCCCCTCATCAGATTTTGACTTTTCTAGATCTGATTTTTCTGTTGATTTTCTAATTTGGGCTTGTAAGTCAGGTCATTCTGACATCCTCTCTCCTTCAACGTTGAGCCATTAGCCTCCAGGTGACCCTAGAACTGTAGCTCTCTCCTCCTAAGCCCTAGCGCTAGCCATCTATTGAGCTGGGTTTCCTATACCTTAGCTTTTTTAGACCAACTACTTTCTAGGTTCATAGATCAAGGTGTCTCCCAGGTGGGTTCTTTGAAACGTTGGTTTACTGCTGATTCCATTGCTCAATGCACACAAAGCACTGGTCTCCTAACTAGCACTACCCTTAGGTGCTTAGCCTTTTCCCTTTACCAACATTCACTGATAACTCTAATACCTTTCATTGAGTTTGATTTCCAGGTACTAGGCAGTCCCAACTTTGTTCTTGCTCACCCTGTCACAATTACGGTTTCCAAGACGGTGGTCATCTCCACCAGTTGCTAGTACCTAAACCCTAGAGCTAGGGTTCTCATTTACCTTGCACCTTAAGTACCCTAAAGCCCCATCCGTTCTTCTTCTGGTGTCTAGGTCAGATCTCTCCTGTTGGGAGTAGATCCGAGTCTCCCCCATTGTTGTCTTGGACTAGGATAACATAAAGTGAAGGCTGCCTTGATTGGCATGAAAACCATCCATTTGGGAGTCTTGGCAGTTATGGTTCCACCCCTTAGTTGCTTTCCCTTCTACCATCCATCCTGGATCCACCTCACACAGGCAACTACAAGGCGGGTGATAACAGGTTCCAGGATGGAACAAAACAAAGAGGGGAAAAACTCTTGCTGCTCTCTCTTGCCTTTTTGATTATATATGTATATATTTATGCATTGTGAAAACACAAGATTGTTGAATGCATGTATGACTGAAATTGGAATGTGTGTATTTGCTTAAAGTAAATTGTGAATGCTGGAATAGTTAATTCCCTACCCAAGAATGGACATGAATGAGCTCATGTGCCTGTTGGGAAGGCATGAAAAATATGAAATTCTCGTTGATGAGACTTGGACTAGTATGCCAATTGGGCAATTAACTGATTGATATTAATGCCTATAATATGCTTGGTCTGACAGAATTTCAATGATGCATTTCACAGGTGAGAAAGGTGAAATCCAGTGGTGCACATTGATCATGGCAGCAGATCAAAGGTTGTTGGACTTGGCTGGAAGTCTCCTTCAAACAATTGCCAGGACCCAAGAGAATCTTGGAGAGATGCTCAAGATACAGAAAAGTTCCTAGACTTAGGGTGAGCCGAGCTGAGAACCAGCAAAAGAAGCTCGTGGAAGCCGAGGGGCTTGGCCCTGAAAGTTTAAGTAAATAATGGAACATGGGATATATCTGCAAAGTTTTGAATTTTGATGTGTAAATTGTATATGTATTCCTATGTATTGGAACACTGAGGATGGTGTTATTCCAAGGGGGAGGGGATTCTAATACCCCCGGTTTTGACCACGGATGCATTAAAAGGTACATGATGTATATATTGTAATTAATCGTGGTGTGGAGCTAAAGGCAAAAGCCCCACCATCGATTTGGTTGTGTTATGTTTCGGCAATTGGGATTGTTGTCGATGGTATATCGTGCTATCCGGCACATAATAGTTTTGGCATCATGTAAATATGCACATCAATTAAAATAAACCTACAGCTAGCTACGACGGTGCAATGTTAAATGAAAAGGGCATGATTCCTAAGGTTAAGGGGGGGGATTTCTAAACTTGGACCCCATGGGGAATAGCCATGTGTCCAACCTTAAACCCCTGTTTTAGTTGAGGCAGTTAATGCTGGGTAGGGGTGGGTGGCAAGCTTGCCCCCACGCGCCTCCACTGGTTGGTTCGGTCACGCATGGGCTGGGAGTGGTTTCCTCACGCACCGTTTGGGATGCTGACCGTCTGCCCACTCTCTCGGATCGTGGGTTGTTCGTTTTCCTCATGCAGAGTGGAGATAAAATGGATTACAATCCATTGTGTGGGGGTTTGTCCTTCCCTCTCTCACACCGATTGCCGGTTTGTGGTTATGTTTTTCCTCCCATTCACGCAAAGAGTCTGACCCTGTTTTACTGTCGGACTGTGAGAGGTATCCGTGGTTCTTCACTGGGAGATGGGCTATGTTCTTTCCCCGACCTGTGAATAGGATCGTTTTTCCCTTTTGTATTATCAAACTGTGTGTATGTGTATTACCCTCACGATTTTTGTGGTCTGCGTACCTGTGTCTCCCCTGTCCAAGGTTGAGAATCGAACTTCTCTCTCGTTTGGGGACTGTGCAATGTTTCTGTCACCTCCTTGTTGAGCCGAGACTGTGGTTCGTTTCCTGATTTGGCGGTTTGTTGTGGTTTCCCTCCATTGTTCGTGACTTTTTGTGGTTTTCCCCCCCACGTTGTTCGTTGCTGTGAGTGCAAGCTTCTTTTGGGTGCCGTTGAGTTGTTTTGGCCACGCTAGGGCCAAGAACAACTCTGAATCGTCTTGTTTGACCTGAATTGTGTTCACCCTTTGTTTGGGTTGTCACCATGTTATCTTATTTTGCTTCACAGAGCTATGAACTGATTGTTTTACTGCGGTATGCAGTGGTTGGTCTTCGGATTGTTTAGAGCAAGATTAGAGGCTGGGTATGCTTGAGAAACCTAGTGTTGGGAGCCACTCAGATAGACTTAGACTGCTGGCTTTCTTCTGCACAACCCTCGAAGAGTATTAGAAAGGGAAGTCATGCCCTGAAGGACTGCGAAGCAGAAAAATGATTGATTCATGGTGTTGGGTATGTGGATGTCTTAGAATTCAGGTTAGCTCTGGTGTAGGTGTTCTTAGTCCTCCCTTGAGGCCACCAGCTTAGCATTGAGTCTTTCCTAGCTCCCTAACGGCTTGATAAACCAACCATGTTGGCTTGGCTATTTGGTGTAACCTTGTCTATGTGTAAGCCTGCTTGACCCAAATACCTTGGGGAATCATGCCCAGCTCGGGGGTGGCAGTGTTGCTGAGAGATTGATGAGCACGCTGGCCTATGGTTGGGTGGAACGTTGCAGCGACGTAGCTGGTTGCGGGACAAGTTCTTATCCGATGAGTATTCTTGACCATTTCGCCTCTGCATTTATATTTACTCTTTGATGAATATGATGAACATGTGGTATGCTTGAATGAATGTATGTTTGCTTCCGCTATGTATATGAAGGATTATGCATCTTAGCATGTTTTATGTTTTAAGCGTTTTACGTTTGAGCATTATATAGCCTGTTCATCCTCATGGGGGCTATTTGCCTGGAGGTTTTGATGGTTGGGTAGCGTCCTCTTCGCCGGTCGGAAGGCCGAGGACGTTACATAGCTATTATCGTTGGACGTTACATTGCTATTATCGTTGGAAGAATTACTGTTGATGCTTGTTTTTTATTTATTTATTTAAGAACTGACCTCTATGTGAGCAGATCCTTATTTTCTTGTTGGTCATATAAGATTTATAAATAATAAAAATATAGCTATTTCCTTGTTGCTTGTAAAAGGGTTTTCATTAGTTTCTGTCCCTTGTATCCATAACTATAACACTGCAAAAAAAATCCCTAAATTTTTTCTGTCTTATTGTTGTGTATTCATTTTATCTGCAGGGGGTCAATATATATGTTTCCCATAGAGGTAGGCTGCTATGGGTTGTGGATATGGATGCTCCATTACTAAGCATAATGTATTCGATCAATCTTATTATGTATATGCTTGTTCATCGGTTGGAGCCATTTATAAATTATAAACAGTCTGGTGAATGCAATATGCTGCAGAAACTACTATAAACTGCACGTTCTTCTGGACAAGTTATAATGGCTGATCCAATAATGACTATACACCGACATGGAAAGGAGGGAAGGATAACAACATGAACTGTTGGAACACCTAATTTGATATGCCAACATTTATTTAGTTTACAAGAGTCGATGCCTACCAAATATGTTATTTTGAAAGTTTGTTGAATTGCAGTTTTTTTCGCACCTATAATTTCTCTGTTTTTTTCACTTTTTATACTATTTTTATCATGTAACTTCATATGGTTTAATTTTTTCATTAATATAAAAATGCATCTTATATTACACTAAAAAAATCAAAATGTGTATTGATTAACATCGTCAAGCTCAAGCTTTACATTGACCTCTTTCCCATCATAAAACAGCAAGACTTTCATATTAGTCTCAGAACTGCGCTATAATTTATCAGTCTTTGTATTGAAAACAGCTCTTTTAGGCTTAGTTAGTTCTGAATTTGGAAATGCTGCTATTGTAGATAGCTCTGCATCTCTTTTTCCATAGAAAGGCTCGTCCAACAAATAGCTTGCCATAACACTTTACCATTCTCTCCATAAAATGGAAGGCTCGTGCAACAAATAGTGGTCCAGAAATATTTGTCATGGTTTGTTATCATCATAATCAGCTCCAAGGACAGCAGCCTTCTACCTCAAAGGGTCAACAAACAGGTGTGAAATTTATTCCTTAATCAACACCCAGATGGCTTGTGACTCTTTAAATTAGAACGTATGCGTAGTAGTTTCCTTTTCGTGACAAATAACACATATTCCTATGTTATTCCTGATCTATGTAGCCTAGCATTAATTTCCAGATGCTGATTGCACTGAAAATATATTCCTTAATCAACACCCAGATGGCTTGAGACACTATAAATTATAACGTATGCTTAAGAGTTTCCTTTTCGTGACAAATTACACATATTTCTTTGTTATCCTTGATCTATGTAGCCTAGCATTAATTTTCAGATGCTGATTGCACTGAAGAGTCCATGGAAGAAGGTGCATTGTACAGCCCAGTAGGGGAGAGTAGAGAAGGGATGTGTAACTACTTCCGTGCTCATCCTAGAGTTGACAAGTGTCCTTTATAAAAAATTATAAAATCTTATTAAAATTAACATGTCTGCTTAAATTAAATTTAAATTATTTAGAATTACATATATATAAAACAACAGGAATTAGATAAACTAAAATCATAAACATTGGATTACACATTCCTTCATTCCTTCAACTTGAGGCAACTTTCCTCAGCATCATGCAGTCTCCTTCTCTCTTTCTGTGTACAATTGTAGTTCTTGGACAATAATGAAAATATCTTGAGACTCATGTTCCACACATACAAAGCAGGTGAGTGCAGGGTTCTCTCGGAATAAGATGATCTGTCAACTTATGTACTTCAGGGAGAAAACTCGAAGTTGTGCCAAAGGAACTCTCAAGGTCAAGGTAGTTGCATTCTGATATGCTTTTGGGTGTAGACAAGGCTGTCTTAAAATTGCAATTAAGAGTCGAAGCAATGTTGAATTTTTGGAGTTAGGGGCTCCTTTGGCATGAGACGAGTGACTTTCAAATTACCTTTTTAGATCAACTTTTATGACAGAAATATTGACATACTTTTTAGTGGAATCAAGGGCATCAATGGAGAACTCTAGAAATGGATGGTCTAACATATATCATTTAAAGCTAACTTGAATCTACTGCTGTCAACTGTTCTGCCAACCCCAACCTTCTCCCATGATGATGTTCATTCTCATTACTCCACCTCATTATAATCATTCTCATTACTCCACCTCATTATATGCAAACTACGAGGATTTGGAGTTTTGGAAAAATTAAAATGAAGATTGGATGTTCAAAATGTAGAATGAATATTCATGTGGATGCCTGTATGTTTGTGACATTGTGTCTATCTCTATGAATATATGTATATATAGGAAACCCCACACATATATATCTCACCAGTGTTGTCTCACAGTGTATGCTATCTATTATCTTAATAGACGTGCAGATAGATTCTATAATGAAGTTTATTTGGCCTCAATCTTCTCGTTTGTTCTCACTTGTTCAATTCATGTTCTGTGTCGTACATAAATATTATTATTGTGGCCCTTGTTTGACGGTCAGATGTAGCTTTTCTAAAGATTGGAGTCTCAACTGCCTTTGCACTTTGGATTATAGTTTTGTTCTTCAGGGCCTTATATCTTTGAAAGCATTACATTAACATAATGTGTTGTTTTTTCTGGTGCTTGTAACGACGCCTCAGATTCTGTTGGATAGTCTACAAGTCTGTTTTGTCCACCTTGATCTTGTTGACCTGCTAAGTTTTGACGAATGCTTATCATGCACGGGGACAAAATTGAAATTCATATGGGAAAATAATGGAAGTATGAATTATGATTTTAAGAATTGCTTAGAATAAAAATGGTTGTTCATTTATTCAATGCACCATTCTATTATATGGCTTATACATGGTATATTTTTTGTTTGTTAAAGGACCATTTTTCCAAATGCCGGCATAAACCAAAAGTATTTGGAATGACAACCTCACCACTTTTAGGGGAAGGTGAGTTTACTCTCCTGTTTGTTATGGATAAATTTATGACTTCTCAACTTGGGAAGAGATGTTATGTTGAGCTCATTACTATTTGAGTTAGCTTTTAGAGATACAAGTGCATTATTGTTGATATGCTTATGCATCATGGCTCTGCATTATAGTTGATATGTTTATGCATTATGTTTTTCCAATGAAAAGAGCTAGGTGCTTTACAACCCAGTGCAGGGGAGATGTTGTCTCCTAAAGTAACTTAAGGTTACCAAAAATAAAAAGTAATAAAGCAATTCATGTAACTCATAAAATAAAAAATTAATAAGAACATTGCTTTGCCGTAGCATGTATGTTTGATCAAGAACATTGCTTTGCCATAGCATGTACATTTGATCAAGAACATTGCTCTATTTTGTTTTTCTATGCATCTAGTGTGCTTTGCCATAGCATGTACATTTGATCAAGAACATTGCTTTGCCATAGCATGCACATTTGATCAAGAACATTGCTCTATTTTGTTTTTCTATGCATCTAGTGTGCTTTGCCATAGCATGTACGTTTGATCAAGAACATTGCTTTGCCATAGCATGCATATTTGATCAAGAACATTGTTCTATTTTGGACCCTTTTATCTATGCAGATAGTGTTTGTATATTATCTATACATCTAGTGTTCAAATATAAAAAAACTTATTAGCAGTTATCTGAAACTTATTACCAATTACGCAGGTACATTGCCACCTGGTGGCTTTTGTTTTCTAAATGTTTTTTTACTCGTATTTTTTTATAAATATTTCTTCAAAAGTTTTTATAAAATTTTGTTATTTTAGTTATTAAATTTTAAAAATTGAAATAATTTCAACAATTTCTAAGATTTAATAATATAGTTATTTGATTAGTTTATTATATTTTGTTATCTTGTAACTGTGAAAAGTGATGATCTCAATTAACCGAATAAAAAAAATAAAAAAAATAAATTTATATAAAAAATATAAGGAAAAAAACGTGACCCTGTCATGTGTCCTGTGAAATTTGATTAAATGCAATTTGATTCAGCTGTCCTGTCCTGTCCTTTGAAATTTGATTCCGGGGCCGTTTTCCGTGATGTCGCCATCAGTCACGACGTCTTTACCTTCATAATGCGTTGTGTTGTACGTGATGTCGCCATCAGTCACGATGTCTTCACCTGCAGTCTGCATTCCCAAACGCCACGATGTCTTCACCTGTAGGCTGCATTCCCAAACGTTGTTAATAATCGCAACAGCCTCTGCTCAACTTTAAATCGTTCTTCTTCAGCTGTCATATATTTCAGCTGATCAAAGTCCGACACATTTCTCATGGCCACTATCGGATATACCAAGGAACAATTGCTAGCTTGTTTACAGGTTCTTTCAGCCCATTCCTATTTTGATTGTTTGTTAAGAAGCCCTACACGTATATATTGGCACTGAATAGAGGTTTTGGTTCTGTGAAGGTAGATATTTCGCTGTAATTTCTTCTGTGATCTTGCGAATGAATTCAGGGTTTATTTGGGTATGAGGCCTTTTAATGTAATATAAAATCTTGGCTACATTTTGTTTTCATTGAAAAATGGGCTCTAGGAATATTGTGGATTCCTTCACAATCTGAAACCAATGCATCTAGTTTACCTGTATATCTATAGCTGAAAATATCCTATAAACCCTTACAGTATTTTTATGATCTCATGTGGCGCCTCCAAGTATCATTCGCATCATCATCATTATTATTGTCTAGTCACTGTAGTTGTTTTCAGAAAACGATAAATATGAATGTGTATATTTGATATTGATATGGAATGAATATAGACCACAAGTTACTATAAATTTTGGTCATCAACCTCTTGAAAGCTGCTCAGTCCTATACCGCAATGGAAATTTTGACCCCAGTTTGGCATCTGGATCTCATTGCTAGTTCTGAAAGGCAATGTGCCCTACCTAGATTCAGAGTTCAGACCATTGCCCTCTTCAAACGCAGGGAGGCATGAAACTTGGAGTATCCTTCCAACTATATCGTCATTGATTTTATTCTCCGTTGTAAATTTGTAATTTACCAGAAACTGTATTGCTTGGTACTGTAAATGGTTGTCTTAGTTGGCTTTCAAGGGCTTTGATTTTATTACCTTGTTTTGCCACCTGGGTAGTGAACTTCATCATTTGCACGTGTAGCTGAATTTAAATTCCGTTGTAAAGTTATCTTGATTTGGCAGTTACCTTGGAAGTTTATCTTGGGCTTGTATCCGTCTTTTCAGATTAGCATGGACCTTATCATGTTTAACGATCTGATGTAGGAGTTCCTCCAGATCTACAACTCTAAGATACAATTCAGGAGATGTGAAAATCATATAACTCCTCTTTAAGTGCGGTCCTCACCCAACATCTAAGGGAGAGGCAAACTGTAGTTTTAAATGAAAGTTCTCAAGCTTTGCACAAATCTAAACAAAGAAAAGTTTGTCAGGTGTGAGGAAGATTCAAGGGCAAACGAGCAAGGAAAGGAAAAGTTTGTCCTGTGAGGAAGATTCAAGGGCAAATGAGCAAGGAAAGGAAAGAAAATCCCTACTATTATCATTCTTTATCAGATTATCTTCATCCATTCTGCCTTGGTCGTATTCATTAAATTTATCATTTAAGGAATTCTGGTTGCAAATGTTTTTAGTAAAGCAACCACATTTGGTTCCATAGGTTTTGTGGCCTTACGGACAATAATAAAACTCTATTACGTGCTTTGATTATCATCCTCAATTTTCTGTCATTCATTATATTATTATTGTCCTATTTGTTTTGGTTGGTCTTCATTAAATTTATCATTTTAGGAATCCTACTCTTTAAACTTTTTGTCAAGCAACCGCATATTGTACCACAGGGTTTGTGGCTCTATGAACAACAATAAAACTCTATTATGTGTTTTGACTATTGTCCTCAATTTTCTGTTACGAGTGGATCTCTTTAATATTTTGCTGTATGGAATCCCTGATGGCATGATTTTACCATTCCATAAAGATTGGCAATAATATTGTGAGAAAGGTTCCTTGGAAGTCACTGTAGTAGACTGCCAAGCTCTGTGCATTACCACTGTCTAATTGTAAAGTTGTCAACTCCCCAGGATTTGTCATTGACTCTGTGCATGCACATGAGCATTGTTATGATTTTAGCATGGGATTGGTATACTGTATCATTTCTCAGGGGCAAGAGTTGTATCACTATCAACAACTAGACTATTTGTAGCAGTTTGAATTTTAAACCTATTAGTAGTTACTCTTTGAGGTAAACTTGGAAAATCTCTACTAACTTGAAGTTAGATGGCGAGTCTGATGTTTGCTCTGATGTAATGCAGGAGCTTGGAATTGCCTTTGAGAGCTATGAACACCTAGTTGTTCTGACAGTTGAAGAACGTGTAAGGAGGATTCTGATGCCATACACAAAATTCATAATGTGCTTTGAAGGTTAGCTGTTGTTATGTATATTAAATATTGGTTGTGATTTGTTCTGTTTAGGTGAAACACAATTGACACCTTGAAGGTGGACACAGCAAAAACTTATTTCTAAAGGTGTGTATTGTTTTGGATTACATTTCAAATGTTCTCGCCCTTATGAAGTCAGATTGCATATCTCCATATTCTATCTTTTTTAAGAGTTTGCTCTTTGATTTGAAAAGTAAGTTTATGTTAAGAAAGCTACAAATTGAGTTGCTTCTCCTTTTTGGGGCATCTCAAGTTTTCATATTGTGAAAATCTTTCATGTTGATCATCATTGTACAGGATACCAAATAAGGCTTTATGTCGAACAACCGCATATTGTTCGATAGGGTTTGTGGATTTATGAACAATAATTAAACTCTATTATGTGTTTTGATTATTGTCCTCAATTTTCTGTCATGCAAGGCTTTATGTCAAACAACCGCATATTGTTCGAAAGGGTTTGTGGCTTTATGAACAATAATTAAACTCTATTATGTGTTTTGATTATTGGCCTCAATTTTCTGTCATGAGTGGATCTCTTTAATATGTTGCTGTATGCAAATGGCATGATTTTACCATTCCATAAAGATTGACAATAATATTGTGAGAAAGGTTCCTTGGAAGTCACTGTAGTAGACTGCCAAGCTCTGTGCATTACCACTTTCTAATTGTAAAGTTGTCAACTCCCCAGGCTTTGTCAGTGACTCTGTGCATGCACATGAGCGTTGTCATGATTTTAGCATTGGATTTGGTATATTGTATCATTTATCAGGGGCAAGAGTTGTGTCACTATCAACAAGTAGATTATTTGTAGCAGTTTGAATTTTAAACCTATTAGTAGTTACTCTTTGAGGTAAACTTGATCTCTACTAACTTGAAGTTAGATAGCTAGTTTGATGTTTGCTTTGATGTAATGTAGGAGCTTGGAATTGCGTTTGAGAGCTATGAACACCTAGTTGTTCTGACAGTTGAAGAACATGTAAGGAGGATTTTGATGCCACACACTAAATTCATACTGTGCTTTGATGGTTAGTTGTTGTTCTGTATATTAAATATTGGTTGTGATTTGTTCTGTTTAGGCGAAACACAATGGACACCTTGAAGGTGGACACAGTAAAAACTTATTTCGAAAGGTGTGTATTGTTTTGGATTTTACATTTCAAATGATCCCGCCCTTCTGAAGTCAGATTACATATATTTTTTAATAGTTTGCTGTTTGATTTGACAAGTAAGTTTATGTTAAGGAAGCTACAAATTGAGTTGCTTCTCCTTTTTGCGGCATCTCAAGTTTTCATATTGTGAAAATATTTGATGTTGAACATCATTGTACAGGATAAAAAACAAGGCTTTATATTGTTTCTGCTATGACAACGACAAATGTGGACTTGTAAGGTGCAACCCTTGATTTATTCTTGTGATGCATGGTGTTGATTTATAAAGCAATAATGTGATTGAGAATTTTGTAATATGAGAAATGTAGTTTGTAGATATTCATAGAAAGACATTCTTTCGGTTGTTTATGAAGCTTAAACAATCATGTCTCAACGGCTGGGTTTAGGCAAAGGTGGTTTATGCATGGCTCCAGAAGAAACATTAAAAGAAGTCCTTCAGGTATGAATACTAAAGAGCTACATGTTAAACCTGTCCATTTTTTAAATCCAATTCTGGCAAATGATGTATTGAATTGCTAGGGTGTTTGAATTACATGTTTATATCTTTTCCTCTGACCATAATGAGTAACTTCAAGAATTGGGTCTTAGCATGTGCTCATTCTTGTACCCATGAAAAACAAAGTGGATCCCTATAGGGGAATCAGATTTGTGTCAGCAGATTGGAGGAAGAAGTGTTAGTTTTTCATCACATTAAGCTAGCATTATGATCTTAGGATCTTTTCACTGAGAGAATAACAAGCACAACAATAATACATAAGCAAATCACAAGAGACAAGAGACACAAAGAGTTTTCCTCGGGGAAACCATAAAGGAGAAAACCCCGCAACTTCCTTAGAGATAAAATCAGCACCAAAACAGTAAGAGATCTCCCAACAGCAGTGGCCTTCTAGTCCCAGTATATTTCCTCCTCCACAAGTGCGCCTCACTTGAGAGAGTGAATGATGTGTGTGTTAAATAGAGAGTCTCACTCTCTATTTATATTCTTTCGTTCGCTTGAATTGCATTTTCACATGTAGGCTCAACCTAATAATTACTACTCGAGCCTACACCTTAATTAGTGTATAATAACTCAAGCGCCCTGAAACTGTGGGGACTTACCTAGTGACTTGATATGACTTGATTACATTATTAATCCTCCTGATTGGAACATCGGGGCATGACCACATGACTCAAATACATAATAGAAACATCCCGGAATAAACATCGGGTTACAATACATAAGATACATAGAAGAATACATTTCA
Organism: Pseudotsuga menziesii; assembly: GCA_001517045.1. NCBI lineage: Eukaryota > Viridiplantae > Streptophyta > Pinopsida > Pinales > Pinaceae > Pseudotsuga > Pseudotsuga menziesii. The sequence continues at coordinate 3,284 of LPNX010598979.1, read as the reverse complement.
AAGTTACATATACATCAACACTCCCTCTTAACTAGGAAGGTATTCTTTCGACACAATTTTCAGCATTGGTCTTCTTCTCTGTATCAGGTGGATCATCTCGTCTTCAAGTCATCTACGGATCTGGATCATCTCTCGATCTGGATCATCATCACTGGATCTGGATCATCTCTCGATCTAGATCATCATCACTGGATCTGGATCATCCCTCGATCTGGATCAACATCACTGGACTGGATCTGGATCATCACTCGATCTGGATCTGGATCTGGATCATCTCTCGATCTGGATCATCACTGCTAGATCATCATTATTGGATCTGGATCATCACTCGATCTGGATCAACACTGGTGCTATCTCATGATTCTTCTCGTCATAGGAAGTTCTACAGAGCCAGCCGTTTTTCATGCTGGTTGTAGGCCTACCCTCGTGTAGGTCTTCACCCAGCACTTACATCTGACCTGCTCGTTAGAAAGGCATGCCCAGCACTCACATTTGATCATGTAGTAAACTACAATCCCATCAGAAAGGCCCAGCACTCGCATTCACCAGCATGATAGGACACACCTACTATCATCTGTGAAATGGTTCAGCACTTACAACCACCAGCATGATAGGACACACCTACTATCATCTGTGGAAAGGCACAGCGCTCACATCCACCAGCATTGTAGGACACACCTACTACCATCTGTGGAAAGGCTCAGCACTTACAATCACCAGCATGGTAGGACACACCTACTACCATTTGTGAAAAGGATCTGCACTTACAATCACCAGCATGGTAGGACACACCTACTACCATCTGTGAAAAGGCACTGCACTTACAGTCACCAGCATGATATGACACACCTACTATCATCTGTGAAATGGCATAGCGCTTACAGCCACCAGCATGATAGGACACACCTACTATCATCTGTGGAAAGGCACAACGCTCACATCCACCAGCATGGTAGGACACACCTACTACCATCCGTGGAAAGGCTCAGCACTTACAATCACCAGCATGGTAGGACACACCTACTACCATCTATGAAAAGGCTCTGCACTTACAATCACCAGCATGGTAGGACACAGCTACTACCATCTATGAAAAGGCACTGCACTTACAGTCACCAGCATGATAGGACACACCTACTATCATCTGTGAAATGGCACAGCACACTACTACATTTCGACCCAAAATCCGACGGCCGTCATGTCGGATTTTCGACACTTTCCTGTCGCATGTACGACACTTTGATTTTTTCTTAAGCGTCGGACACGTGGCGTCGGTTATCCGACACTTAACTAACCGTTGATTAAGCGACACTTAACTAACCGTCGGTTAAATGTCAACCGTCGGATAAGCGACAGGTATAACCGTCGCTTAAACCATTGCTTCAGAGAGTAAGCGTCGCAAAAACGACAGCTAAATCTGTCGCTTAAGCGACGGATAGCATGACAAGGCGTCGCAAAAACGACAGATATAGCTGTCGATTAAGCGACGGAAATGAAGAAGAGTCGTCGCATTTGCGACAGATAGATCTGATTTTTAAGCGCCACATATTACCAATAACCGTCGCATTTGCGACAGATAGCATGACCAAGCGTCGCAAAAACGACAGATATAGCTGTCGATTAAGCGACGGAAATGAAGAAGAGTCGTCGTATTTGCGACAGCGAGATCTAATTTTTAAGCGCCACGTATTACCAATAACCGTCGCATTTGCGACAGATATCATGACAAAGCGTCGCAAAAACGACAGATATAGCTGTCGATTAAGCGACGAAAATGAAGAAGAGTCGTCGCATTTGCGATAGCTAGATCTAATTTTTAAGCGCCACGTATTACCAATAACCGTCGCATTGGCGACAGATAGCATGACAAGGCGTCGCAAAAACGATAGATATAGTTGTCGCTTAAGCGACGGCAGTGAATTTAAAAAAAAAAAAAAATATTAAATATTTATAAGCCCCCAACCTGCCAGAATATCAACAGGTTGGAAGCATTGTTTATGTTATTAAATGCATTATTTACTTGTCATATTGCTAAAGTATATTTCATTTCAAGTCTCTCATGGAATGAACGTGGTAACCGTAATTATAACTTGTAGCATCTTTTGATCTACTACAAGTTGTAAGTATTAAAGCTTTCATTACTTTATCTTTTGTTTATACTTAAGTGGTTTTATAAATTATTGGGAGACCTCCTTGGCCTTAGAAAGTTGGGCCTAAAGTGAGAGGATAATCGTGTTGAGGTTACAGTGATACATCTCCTTTGTTATCCCAAGGTTTTATGTGTGGGTTGGGATGCCATTGTTGCACGACCAACCATTATGCCCTTCATCAATTCGGTAAATGGATTGTGTATACAACCCTACCAGGGATCAAATTTGAAGTGCAGGGTCCCATTTCACTTTGAAGGGTTAGTAGATAGTGAGCCCTTCAATGCTGATATGCAAAAATAAATCATTCTTTTCATTTGAAAATGTAACAGTAAATCCATGGGTCATTATTGTTTTTAATGGATTTTTATTAAATGTTATTAAAGTTGTAATTTTAAAAAAAATCAAACTTATCTAGTAATCAAGATTTTATCTTAGTTAAATTTTATAGATAAATTCATAAATTCTTAAAGCCAAAGAAAATATTTCATGGTTAGAGGGTTACACGTTACAATTTATAGTTCTCGAGGAAAAGTTTCTCGAGGAAAAGTAAACAGAACTGTGAACAATACTGCAGTTATACATAGAACTGTTCTCAACACACAACAATACTGCCTATCTCAACTTCCCTGAATCAGATTATAGGAAGTGTAATCTTTCAATATAATAAATGAATCCATGATTACTTTCAAAAGATATGATGTTCAAAAGGAAACTTATGATCCCTCAACAGAGGTTCCACACTTGATGCTCTGATCTAGTAAATCTTCTTTCTTGCCTTCATCCAGTTCTTTTGGAACAATGTCATCATTGTTCAGTGCACACCATGTCAGGCCCTTTCCAATACCATTATCATTTTTATTCTCAGAGGCGTCAAGCATTATCTCAAAATCTGAATCTTACCTTGAAGTGAAGTGGTCATTATCAGATGCAGAATGGCTTTCTGCTGTACTTGAATGCCTTTCAGAAAGTTTACTATCTTCTTTCCATTCGATATTTCCATTTTCTTTTAATTCAGATTCAATAGAGGCAGTGGAAAGTACAGATGCGTTCTCAGAAGAGCTAAGCAAAGGATCAAATATGTTAGATGAAACAGAACTTGTCTTGCTGCTTTCATGTGAAAGGTCAAATTTAACT
>LPNX010598952.1:113572-132211 GCA_001517045.1 Pseudotsuga menziesii | reverse complement strand
TTTACTATTCCAAGCGCTATGGAAGAGGAGCGCGTTCTTTTTCTATGTAACGTGAGCATGTTCCTAAAAAGTGAGATTGCATCTAAAAGGTCCCTCAACTTATTACACACACCCAAGACCATGTGCACCTACTATCACAAAGGGTGGAATCCAAAGAGTGCATGTATGAAGAAGACCATAGACATGATGGAGTAGTTGTTGGAGAAGAACAACATCCCACTGCCTGAGGGAGCAAGGAAGAAGGATGGAGTTTCAAGCTCAGAAAATAAGGAGAGGTGCCATGAATTGGTTGTTGGTTCTTCAGACTCTTCTTCCTTCATCATTGATTTGGGAGCTTCAAGAAATGTGGCATGTGTAAAATATTTCTTCTCATCCATGTTTTCTGACAGTGGTCCAACTGTTCGAATGGGTGATGATTCATAGATCCAAGCCAAAGGAATTGGTAGGATCGATCTTGAAGATGGGTACTTCAATAATGTTTTTTTTGTATTAGAATTGGTAGCGAACCTACTCCTAGTTTACCAAATGACTCACAATGGTGAAGCCAAGAGAGTAACATTTACTCCAAACACGGTGGAGATAGCTGAGATCTTTACAAACAAGTTGGTGGCATTCAGGTTTGTTGACCATTAAGTAAGAATGTACAAGTTCTCTCTTTTCCTTCCCTACTCCAGAGAAAAATAAGTTGTGGCATGAGAGATATGACCATCCGAAATACATATACCTATAGGAATTGATCAAATAAATCATGGTGGAAGGGCTTCCTTCTATTAATATCTCCAATGGCCCATGCATTGGATGTGTGATGGGAAAGCATCCAGAGCGTAGCTATGAGAAAGGGAAAGAAAGGAGAGCTACTCAAGCGCTTGATTTTTTTCATTCAAATCTTATTGGGCCTCTTCCCTCACCCTCATATAGAGGATCAAGTTATTTTTTAACCCTCATAGATGATTTATCAAGGTTTTGTTGGGCTTAATTTCTCAAACTCAAATTTGAAGTCTTTCAGACTCTCAAGGTTTGGAAAGACCTAGTTGAGAATGCATGTGCGAACAAGATAAAATTTCTTAGGACTGATAATGGAAAAGAGTATGTGAACAAGAGTTTGCAGTAGCTCTATGAAGAATGTGGTATCCAAATACAGCATTCGGTCCCCTGCACACCACAACAAAATGGTGTGGCAGAGCATAAAAACGGGGCACTCGAGGAGATGGAAACCTGTATGATTGAAGCTAAGGATTTGAATCCTAAGATATTGATCCAAATTTCAGGGGGAATATGGCCTAAATTTGGATGTATGAGTCATAAAAACATTTAATGAGAGGCCACACGCTCTCAGTCATCATAAAATCATTAAATGGAGAGGTCACTCTCTCTCATCCATGGTCATTGACAACTCATGGTTTTGTTTCATGGTATGGATTCAAGGCACATTGTACCTCTCTCATCCATGGTATTTCACAACCCATGGTATTGCCCCAAGGCACATTGTAATAATGTTATAAAAAGGCTCTATGCCTTCTCAATAAGGCATTGAAGGATTTTTGGCATCCTACCTTTTTGTTATTCTATTGAGTTATTGGGTTATTGGTTCTGAGTGCCTTTCTTAGCATGGTTTGAGAGGTGAGGCTCAAAGAACCCTCTTTGAGCATCACCCCTCCATGTCACATATTTACTCTATGTTTATTTGTTTAGTCTATTCAAAGTCCAGATCTCGCTGCCATGTATTTCTCACAAGTGGCTCATTATGTTATCTCTTCCCCTCATCTCTAGGCATCCAAGTCTTTCGGGTCTCAGCCCCCAAGATCCGGATTAGTGGTATCTAAGCAGGTACGCTGTCTATGGGAATGAGGGTTTGAGCATAGTTCAGGTTCAAAGATCTGCATATATTTTCAACCTCCTTTTGGCACACTCAGAGTCCATTGCTGGGCCATACACTGTAAGCATCACAATTGTTCCTCAGGAAATATAGGATATCTAAGTTTCAAGAGGAGGTTCCATGATCTCTACAACATCTGATTTTGCTCTACAAACCCTTGGCATCCTTTGTGGTCCTCTACAAAATTCAAACGGATGTTGCAACTTGCACAGAGAGTTCAGAGGCATGTAGCCGCCACATCTCTTCTTAGAGATAAGCTACTAGCACTCTAGCTAGTTTATTTCCATTTTGTATGTAAACAAGTTTTAGTTATTGATTAATGAAATGAAGTGTTATTTCCACTGCATATTTGTTTTCTATGGTTATTTGTGTATTATGTTGCGTTCCTGCATAAATCCGGATTAGATATGGGATGAAGCCATAAATTTTACTGCATATGTTCAAAACAGAGATCCTCGCAAATCAGTGGATGGAAAAACACCATATGAGGTTTGGTTTGGTCACAAGCCAAATGTTTCTCATTTCCGGTTCTTTGGCTTAAAGGCTTGGGCTAGGATTCCTATATAGAAGAGAAAGGCTTTGCAACCTCAAATAAAGGATTCTATCATGGTTGGATATGCTAAAGATGCAAAGGGATACAATATATTTGATCCCTCCTCTCAAAATACCTTCATGAAAGGAGTGTGCAATTCGAAGAAGAACTCATGCCAGAGCACGAACTAGCACCCAGGGAATGCTCCAATCCTACACCCCAAGATGATGTAAGTGATGAATTTATTTCTGATATTTCTGATTCTGATATTGATGAATATGATGATGAATATCATGGCTCACCCCTTCGGCCCAAATAGGCTGATAAAACCATTGAATAAGATGGGGATTTGGATGGAAATCCACTAGATCCTAGAAAGACTAGATCACAATTTCACACTGCTTTCTATGCAAGTGAAGTGGTTCTTGCTAAGGAATGCTTCAATATGGTTGGATATGATCCTAAAGAATATCAGGAAGCATCACTTGAACCAATACATGCAAGAATAGTTCAATTCATTGCAAGACAATGAGACTTGGGAATTGGCTCCCTTGCCCTCCAAGAGGAAACGAGTGCAATGAAAATGGGTTTACAGGACAAAGGTAGTTGCTGATGGTTTAGATATAAACTATAAGGAGGGGTTGGTTTCCAAAGGATACTATCAATTCCAAGGAGTGGACTATTCAGATACATTTGCAACGGTTGCAAATATGGACTCTATTAAGCTAGTTTGATACATAACTACATCTAAGTGCTGGGAGGTTCACCACATGGATGTGAAGAATGCATTTCTTCATGGTGAACTTCAAGAGGAGATGTATATTTAGCAATATAAAGTTTTCCCTTAGGATCCCTCACTTGTATGCAGGTTAAATAAGTCTCTCTATGGCCTCAAGCAATCACTTGGGACTTGGTATGCCAAGATGGACAATTTTATGCTATCACTTGGCTTTGAAATATGCAAATATGATCCTGATGTTTATTTGAATAATATTGGTGATGTATTGTAGGTAATTGTACTCTATGTTTATTATCTTTTGATTACAGGTAATTGCACCAAATAAATTGGGTCAATCAAGTCTTTATTGCATAGTGAGTTTTCCATGACCAACCTTGGATTGTTGAAGTAATTTCTTGGTTTGGAAATTGAGAAATCTAAAAGAGGGATCAAGTTCAGCCAACAAAATTATGCTTCAGACCTATTATTGAAGTTTAATATGGATGAATGTAAGCCATACAAGTGCCCATTCCTTTCTGGTATCAAACTGGGTGAATTTGGTGAGTCTCTACTGGTGGACAACTTGTTGTATAGACAGCTAGTCAGAAATTTATTGTATATTACACACTCTCGACCTGATTTAGCATATGTTATAGGTGTTGTATCTAGATATATGCAGAATCCTCATGAGATCCATTGGAATTCAGCCAATAGGATCCTTCACTATGTGCAAGGAACCAGACACTTCGAGGTACACTATGATGTTGGTTCTCCACTAGAGCTAGTAGTATTTTTTGGTTCTAATTAGGATGGAGATCCCATTGACAGGAACTCCACTTTAGGTTATGTATTCATGCTAGCACAAGGTACTATATTATAGTCAAGAAATAAATAACACAAAATCTCCTTATCTCTAGTTGAGTCCAAGTACAGAGGAGCAATGAACGCATGTACACAATGTGTCTGGTTGCAAGGTATTCTTTGGGAACTTGGAGTTTCATTTGATTCACCCACAATCATTTGGTGTGACAATCAAGTGCAATAAATATTTGCACACATCCAATGTAGAGACAAAGGACCAAACATATTGAGATTCACATGCACTACATCCAGAGCTTGGTGCATGATCAAGTGATAGCCTTGTAGTATTTCCCATCTGCAAAGCAAACTGCTGACATTTTCACCAAGTGCTTCACAGAGAAGACCTTCACCTATCTGAGATACCCTCTTGGAGTGGGTTATACATGGTGATAGCTACCATTCAATTTCATAATTTTGTCTCCATTTCCATTTTTTAGGGAGGTTTTATTCCCATGTGGTTTTCCTCCTTACCATGTTTTCATGGACAAATAAAATTTTCTATTGTATGTTGTGACTTGATCCTTTTTTGCAAAGGCCCCCATGATATTTTTGGATAATATATACTAAGTTAAGCTTAATGGGGGGTGTTAGAGAAATAATACAACTTATTACATGATCCCATACATTAGGCAACATTTCATTTGTTTCCTTGCAATGTTCTATGGTCTAGACTTAGGGATATTGATCATTTACCCATTGTTGATGCACTCCGGGTTTATCGTTTTGATAGTTGAGGCATTCCCACTTGATCATTCTGACTGGAAGGTTCCCTCATCAATCACATATTACCTTGGTTCTTTCCAATTTCCCCATTTTCAGGGATATTGTTTGACTAGAGACACTAGTGCTTGGTTTAGGTGGTTTTTGGCCTTCCTTAGGCATTTATTTCCTCCTAGAGCCACTCCCACTCACCCTGTGCTCAACCATGCCTGTAATAACTCCATTTATTTTCCATCATTCCTTTACCACATTCACGCATGCATTCGTGACCATTTGGCATGATTAGAAAGATCATTGGTCCAACTATGGGGGTTTGAGGGCCAAATCTTGAGCTGACACTTGTATGCATCTAGATGGCTTCCAAAGCCTCATGATTTTTCTCTATTGTAATATATATATGATCCATACATAATTACATGTTATATCTATTATTGACCTCATGTGTGTATGTAAATTTCGCTCCTTCAACTATTTTGTGCATATTTTGTGAACAATATCGAATTGTGAGAGTTTCTTAGGCTCCTAGATCCAGCTGTGAATCAATTCTCACACAATCCCTAGAGATTGATCAAGTTTTTTTTTGTATGTATGTATGTATGTATTCATACACACACACACACACATACATATGCATACACGCATGCATGCATGCATGGATACAAATACATAACCATATTTTCCCTATAGGAACCCTTGACTGAGTTGTGCAATGTCCCTAGCGACCCTGGTTCACATTAATCAATCCTCCATCAACCCAATAGTGGCAACCCATTGGTCCATCCTTTTTCATTTTAATAAATTAAAATGATTTTTCAATTGAATTTTTTAATTTTCCTCATGCAACCGTTATGCTTACGAAATTTGCGTTTTTCCCACAAAATTAAATTTCCATTTATTTATACAATTAAATAAAATTTAATTTGTTTTCTTTTAAGTTTTATTAACTAGTAGTAGTTATGCTCCCATAATTTTCAAATTTTACTTTAAATTTGAATTTGTATTTCAATTATATCAACTAGTAGCATTAAATCTATTTTTTTTTCAATGGTTCTTGACATAGAGGAATGAAAAGTAGAACTCGTCAATGACAACTCAAGCAAATTGCCATATTATTAAAAACCTCTATGTAATATCCACAGTTTGGCACTTGTAATGTATTCAATTAAATAATGTAAATAATGTCAATAATGTCAATAAGCTACTATGGATTACTAGTGTAGAGCTCAAGGCTAAGGCCCAACTAGTGAATGGATAGATAGGTATGATATAAATAGTGTTATTTGGATCATATGGTTGGTTTATCATGCTAACTCGACATATATGAAATATTATTTTGCATAAGTAAGAAAATGCTCCATTATGGTTGTGTAAAGAGCACTAGAGGGGCTATTATTCCACCAGAGGGGAAGAGGAAATGGGGCCTATTAAATATTAAATCCTTTGCTGCCAAGTGTTCACCTTAGAACTCATCCAAATTCTTCCATGTGATTTAAATTAGTTAAATTACCTCCTTTTAACTATTGAAAGATGTCACTGAATGCCTGTGTTAGGTTGGTGGGAAAAGTCACCTCATGTAGTTATTGAAGCATGGGGCTAAATGCACTTTTGTGATAGTTCTATCAAATTTCAGAAGTCAAGTTACAGTCATTAAGAGTCCCTTCTTATATTTTCAAAACCTATTTCAATTGTCTTTTCATCATTATCTCATAACGTATGGAGTCAAAACTTACTCTATCATTTTTTCATGCAGATATACACTACATAGAACTTCCAATTGATGTACAATGCCATTACTAGACTATGTATAACCCATAAATTCGAATTTAGAGCTAGGGATACATATTTGAAGTGAAAATAGATGGTTGTAAGTGAGCACACAGGATGGGAAATCTAGGGACCCTTACCCATTGAATTTTGCTACTCACATATGCTTAAGAATCCACACATTAAGTATACATGTGGTTTTCCAACAACATAAATCAGGTTTTTATCCCTCTATGCATACACTAGAAGCTCCATGAAATAGGGATCACTCAATAGAACTGTGGAACAGTGAAGGGGAGGCCTGAGCCCAAAAGGGTGTAGTGTGGGGGAGGTATTGTTGGAGCCAAGGATGTGATGGTTGAGCGAGATCCATGTAGAGTTTTGTATGAGGACTTGGATAAGCATAAAGAGTAGAACAACTTGTGGGCCGAGAGAGAGAATCCTGTGGGTGTTTCATTTTCCCTGGTGGCCTCAGAACTCGGCTTAGGGTGACCTCTTAGCAAAAATAATACATACTGGAAATAGTTCCTATAGTTGGGTGGAAAACCACTCTTATTCAATTAGTTTCTTGGGTGTTCTTAATTTTAAATATAAGCAATCCCTTGTATTTGAATATGTAACATTTATAATTGATGCATGTGATGATTATTCTTGTAGATGCATGTTATGTGTGAGTGGATCAAATTTATTTTTGTTGTGTATTTTTATTAGGCATCTACACATGGAATTTAAATGTTATGAATTCATAATATGGTTTGGGGTGAAATTTAGAAGCCATAATTTTTTCATGTCCCCATCTATCAATCACATCGATGGAGGGGGAAGTGGTAGAGTGGTATTAGAGTTTATGGTTGCAATATAGGAGTTGTATGGGACATAAATCTAGGTTTACAGGAAATAATAATAAAAAATTAGTTCTATAGAATTTAGGTTCTGTTAAGTGACATATTAGAGGCCATGAGTAATTTCAAATTAATTTCAAAATAATCCCCCTCATTGGCAAATTAATTTTTTTGCATAACTGCAGGATTTTGAAAAATTGGAAATTTTTAGTATGGCCCACCTATTCTACATGGATGGGTGTTGTGGAAGAGACACGTGTTCGAGAGGTTCGACGTGAAGGGACTATGTGGGAAGAAGGTGTTATTTGGACTAGTCAAATGAAGTCTACATGCATGGGTGACTACAAGTGATGGATTGAGAAGGTGGATGGAGATATGACCATCAAGCGAGTTTGATCAATATTTACGCTTGATAGTGTTTCAATATCGTGAAGTTGCATGAGATAGTTAATTGGAATGATCTTAAAAATAAAATCACCTAGTCATGTATTTCCCTCTCATGTGTTCAATCTCATAAAAGAAGTTTTGGGAAACCATTATCCCATGTATGGGAATATTATAAACCCACTTAATACTTAGGATAAAAGTATTTAATCATTTTTTATTAAATTCCTAGGTATTAGCTTAGATTGTTGGCATCCACTCACACCACTTGGTTAATACTTGCCATATATAACAAAAGAGTGTTTTTATCCTGATTCTGGTTTGATCATGTCCACTTTATTGAATTCCAGAATTAGTAATTACACCTTCCTATATATTATGTCTTTATTCTTCTTTATTCTAGCTTTTATGTGGATAAGGTAAAGTTAGTCAACTAGGAAACTACTATCTTTTGTTTCCAACCCATCCTCCATTATTTTCTCTCCATATTCTAGGATTGGCATGTTTTTCCATAAATCATGACAACTCACTCATGATTTAGCTAATTAGTGATGTCCTTAACTAATTTGGGAAGTGCTTTAGCCACCTATGGGGATTTATCATATTTAGTAAGTCTGGTTTATGAGCTAGCATGAGTTATCTTCCACCAACTTAATTTTATTTTATAAGGATGTATTACTATTGTAATAATCAATCAAGTCATTAGTTCAACATCAATTCATTTTATCAATAATACTTGGAAAGATATTGGATCACTTCTCTTGTATTCAGTCTCTTTATTCTTCTCTCTATTTTCTTTGCGCATACTTGTGAGAATTATCTTAGTAGAAAGATATACCTCCTATGCTTATTATTTGCATAGAGGCTCTATTTCTACATGGTATTAGAGAAGCAATGGTATCAAAGAAAAAGGTTTTTCAAGTTGAATAAAGTTGAGGAGCTATCTATTCTCTCAATCAGAGTGCATCTAGTCTCCTATTCCTCTTTGAAGAAGAGCTTGATTTAAGCTTACAAGATTTTTATTATTTTTATTTATGCAGGTTGCAGAGAGTATTTCCTTGAGCGCATCAACATCTAAGTATTTATTCTTCTTTAGATATGATTCTAAATCCATTCAACTATCATGAATGGAAATCCAAAATTGCTCTTCTATTGCGTAGTAAGGGACTCTAGAGATTTTCTATGGCATTAGAAAATGAACCAAATTCCATTGTTGAAAAATCTAAGTGGCATAATAGGTTGGATGAAGCCTATGGATTTATTTGACTCTCTATTTCCCTTTATATACTCTTTAATCTAGATGGTTTGACCACTGCAAACCAAGTATGGACCAAACTTGAGTCTCTCTTTGGAGTTCAATATGAGATAAGAGCACATCAGTTGGAGAGTAAGTTATTCTCATTGAGTCAAAGTAGTTTCGATTCTATTGAAGGTTTATTTACCAAATTCAAGTCACGTGTTCTATTGCTCAAGCAATGTAGGATTTAAAAGAAGGAATATCAACTGATCATTTCCATATTATCAAAATTGGGTGCTAAACAATAAGTGTTTGTGTCTACTTTTCCTGCTAATAGGATTGTTATTTCTAATTGGAAAATGCCTTCTTTGAGTACATTCTTTGATTCACTAAAACAAGATCAAGATAAATTGATATAGATGGGTGTTCTTAGATATTCCAAGGGAAATTTTCATGCTCGCATAGTTTAAGGAAGCCATAATATCAAGTCCAAAGAGAAGAGAATTGTGAAAGAGAAGAATCCAAAGTCAGATAATGAAGATGAAAGTTTGAGCCTACTGATGAAGCTTCAATGAAGAAAGAAAGTACATACAAGTGTTATTATTCCAGAAAGGTATTTCATCCCGAGAATAAATTTTTCAAGAAAAATATGGACATAATTTCTCAGCTTCTTGAGAAGCACAATATCGAAGTTCTAAATGAGCCAGAGAAGCTTGTTGATTCCTCAAAACACTACCATATTGCGCATTTCCAAGGTGATATAAACTATGCCTTGAGTGCCAAAGTTAAATAATTTCCTCTCATATATGATATAGATTTACCTTCTGATATATCATAATAAGATATATCAGTTTATTTATTTGATAATTCACCTATTAGTCTCTTATATTCATCTGCCAATGATTGTGATTTTTCACTAGATCCTGAATTGTCTTTAAGCGTCTCTTCCTCACTCTATAAATTTGATTTAGAATAATTTTTGTAGGATTATATTAATTTCATTAAACCATTCATACCGCCATCCATACCATCTACCATACCTCTAAATACTCCTAATACTGTACAAACCCCAAGTTCATTAGTTGATTCCTCATTGGTTTCTTATGCAGTGTTACTTATATCAAATGGTTTCAAGTCTTTCCTATTTTTCATTGGTTGGATATATATGACCTTATTCATCATTGGAATTGTCTTACACATGTTTGGATTTTTATAAACACTTATGGTTCATATTTCAATTCCATTCATCATTCATATTTTTACACTCATCACTTTTCCCCAGTTTCTTATACTTTTCCTAGTCTAGCCCCATATCCTCCTGGAGACACTGAAGTATTTGTGTTTTATATTCCATATGATAATGTTTCTGATATATAATAGTATCTTCAACCTCATATTAGATCAGGGAAGGTGCTACATTAGATTGGAAGAATGATATGTGATCCACATCACTATTTCGTAGCTATGCAAGGAATTGATTGTGCTACTGATTGTCTTAATTTTTGTGCTCTTTAGGAAGCACTGTGCATAGATATATTTTCCATTTCAGATTGTGTTTTCATATCAGAGTTTGTTAACAGAAAGAAGCATTCATTTAATTCTCCTACTTCATCATATGATGAGATACAAGGAGTATCCCCTCTTCCTTCTTGTAGATTCTACACTCTAGTGCATGACCATAGAGTTCATGATTTCTTCATCAAATCATTTCATCAGAAGCAGTTCATTCAGCTAATTCAAGTGAATATAAAGACCTATTGAAGACATATTTCAAATTTTGTGCCTTGTCCTTTCTTGAGGGAGGATTTTCCCCATGTGGTTTTGCCTCTTTCCTCAATTTTTCTGGATATGAATAATTGTAAAGGACGACCATACCATATGAAACTGATTATTTCAGACATAAACATCATAAATTTGTACCTAAAGGGGGGTCTGGGAATATTATAAACCCACTTAATAATTAGGATAAAATATTTAATCATTTTTTATTAAATTCCTACATACTAGCCTAGATAGTTGGCATTGACTTGCACCACTTGGTCAATACTTTCCATATATAACTTGAGAGTGCTTTTATCATGATTTTGGTGATCATTTCAAATTTATTGACTTCCATAATTAGTAAATAGCATTCCTATATATTCTATATTTATTCTTCTTTATTCCAACTTTTCTATGCATAAGGTAAAGCTAGTCAACTAGGAAACTGCTATCTTTTGTTGCCAACCCATCCTCCATTATTTTCTCTCCAATGTCAAACAAGATTGTTTGCAATGCATATGAATCTTGAATCCAAGTTGAAGAAGTATATAGAACAAGCTAGTTTTAGGAATTATATGGAAGAATCAAGTTTGAGGAAATATATAGAACAAGTACAATTGGACAATTGTTGAAATGCATAGTTATAAAAATAGTTGAGAGGTGAAAATATGTACGCTGCAGACAGTTGGTGTAGTGAAAATATAATAGTCAAAGCAGTTAAATATGTAAAAGCATACAAAAACATGCAAATATCAAAAGATAGCATTCAAATTGACGAATCAAATGAAGCTAGTGAAATGTCGAAATGTGCAGTTGATAAAATACATATGGTAGTGAAATGTCGAAGTTCACAGTAAAGGGGTGTTGAAGTGCACAGTGGGATAAATATTGAAATGCACAAGTTGGTAAGATATTGAATATTGTAGTAACTAAGTTCATATCCTGTCAAAGGTTGAAGTGTGCAATGCCAAAATGGACAAGTCGTCACAATGACTATGCAGATGAAAGTGAATAATGAAGCCTTTGTCAACCCTAGTTAAGTCGGTTGGGGAAACTTAACTGTAAAAGAAGGTATGGAAAAATGAGGATTTGTTGACAAGGAGAAGCCCCTAGAAGTGGTCCACTTAATAAAATTGTACCTAAAGGAAAAGAAACTTGATATCAAAACTAAATATAATAAATGAAGTTTGAAGCATATTAAGTGTGTGTGTGGTGTATAAGAGGCAATGGAGTAATTTGAGATCACTAATACACAATGAAGATAAATGACGTGGAGACCAAAACATTTGGTCACCATAGTTTTCTCAAGGGATAAATGAACAAACTTGAGCGAGCCAACTAAAACCGACCAACATAAATGACCAATTTGGTCACAACCTAAAATATATAACCATATAAGAGTTTAATAAATGATCCTTGGAGAATTTTTCGCTCCAAGAATATTTCAAAATTTTCCTTAGGATCAGTGAAGCTACCTCGACTCTAGTTCAATATTCCTCTCACTTGGAATTTGGACAGGATTCGGTGGCTTTGCGATCGTGACCCCTAAAAGCTTGGGAGCAAGTTGCAGAGCTTTGATTTTTGTAGGTAGTTTTGGATCTTGAAATGGGAGTTGCAGCTTTGACCTTCTTTGCATTTGTCTTGAAATGAGAGATGCAGATATTTGAAATCCTTTCCCAGGACAAGCACCACTTCAAATATTGCGTGAGTGACAAGCCAACAGAATAATTATGGATCAATATTCGCTCCCAGAAGGAACCTGCTGGTTTCTTGGTTCAAATTGATAAACATTTTCTTTTGGTTGTGCATGTGTCTTGAACATAGCACCTTTTTACTGCTCCCATGAATGCCAGATGGGGTCCTCCCCCTTCTCTTCCTCCTGATATTGATGTCTTTAAATGCCTGGTTTCCTCCTACGGAAAGATGAAAGGTATCCCAAACATGCAGAAATTTGTGAAGAAAGCAGACAATATTCCCCATATACAATTTCCTGTTGAACGCCCTTGTCGGACCACATTGAATCTAGCTGAGCATGGGTTCATTAGAAAATTTATGAGTATCTGGACTTGTCATTTGGAAATTGATGGATGGGTTCAGCGAAATTGGAGGCCTATGGTTTCTGAATAAATCTGAAACCATATGGTCGGTAGAGGTTACTCTGTTTTTGTTTTTTATTCAACTGAAGATCGGGATCTCATTTTTTTAAACAGTCCATATTTCATGGGCCCTCGAGGAATCTATCTAAATAAGTGGACTCTGGAATTTGATCCTACCCAGGACATAACTTTATTCATTCATGTTTGGGTAAGGCTACCCCATTTACCTTTACATTGCTGGAATTCAGAATCTCTGGAAACCATCAGGAATAAGCTAGGAATATATATCGATAAGGCAGAAAGGAAAGAATGATATTCGTGTGCAAGAATATGTGTTGAAGTATATTTGGAGATAGGGATGCTCAAGGCGATCAAGTTAACCATAGCTGAATGGTCACACATTCGGGAGCTCGATTATGAACAAATCAATTTGAAGTGTCATCATTGCCATGGATATGGCCACTTTTCTTGATATTGTAAGAAAAATCAGAGGAAGAACTTGAAAAAGAGAAGGTTGATTAGTGGACACAAGATCATAAAGCAGGTACTTCCAAACAAGACAATAGAACAAAAGGTTAAAGAGGAAATACAGGGAGTGGATCCATTCCTTATGGGAAGATACTCCTTAAACCTTAGGCTGTAGAAAAAGTCACTGTTTCACCAAACCCTTTTGTTGTACTAAGCTCACCTGAAGATCAAAATCCACCTGTTCTTAAAGAGGGTGAACCACAGCAATCAATTGTGTAGGAAGAAGTTGAAGTAAATTCTAGGCCACGGGAACAATCTGGAACAACAATCTTAGAAATTCCTTGTGTAGATGAAATCTTGCAGGATATCCATGTTTCATTTACAGGCGCCACACCTTCTCCCTCTTATGTAGAAATTATCAAGAAGAAACTAGTAGCTAGCTCTGGTTCTTTTGAAGAAGATTCTTTTGAGAAAACCACCAAAAAGGCAGGTAGGAAGTCTCAAAATGAAGTCATAGAAGAAGAGGTGGAGAGATTAAAGATGTAGGGTAGTCATTCTATAATCAAAATATCAATAGGCATAATTAAGTGGACTAGACCCCCAAAGGGGGGCCCAACTCCCTCTTTCTAGGGTAAATAATGCAGATAGTATCGTGGAATTGCAGGGGACTGGGGAATCCAAAGAAATCAAAAAGCAGTTAATGATTTAATAAGAATGGGACCTTCAGATATTCTCTTGCTCCAAGAGACAAACATAGAAGAGGAAGTTATTCTATCCTTAAGCAGATCAAAGTGCAAAAACAATGCAGGCAAGGCGGTTAGTGCTCAAGGTACTTCAGGGGGCCTCGCAACCTTATTGTCCAAGGATTAGTTTCTTTTGAAATTCTCGTTTGCAACCCAACACTGGATTTATACAAAACTTCAGCATATAACAAGAAATATTTCCATGGATCTTTTTAATCTTTATGTCCCAGTAAATTTTCTAGAGAAAAAGGACCGCTAGAATTCTCTGGGATATTTCTCAGAAATATACACTCCCATAAATATCATAGTGGCATGGGATCTCAACATAATTTTAGACCCTAAATAGAAAAAATGAGGATTTCAGGGTAAAGATCCTTTACATGGTTCAGTGCAGTCATTGATCCATGCTCGGGACCTTCTTGACTTCAAACCTAAGAAAGGCTGTTACACTTGGACCAATAATAGAGTAGGGGTTGCCAGTATTTATGCTTGTCTAGAAAGGTTTCTATTCCAAAGATCCTTGATGGAGGGGAAAATATTAATCTCATCCAAAATTATACCCAAGTTAACATTAGATCATCACCCCATTTCCTTGTTGTTGGAAGAAGAGGAAGACCTAGGTTCTATTGCGTTCCATTTTAGTCCTCTTTGGATTGAGAGAGGTGGATTGTGGGAAACACTGACACAATCTTGGTCACATTTTGTAGAAGGATTCTTGAGCTATTTTTGGGAACAAAAACTTAAGTGTGCTAAGTATGCATTGAAAATTTGGGCAAAAAAACCTCTCACAACTCCAATGAGCAGCAGGCAAATGAAAGTGCAAGATTTAGCATAGATTCAACTAGGCATGGAGGAAAAAAAATTACCAAATCACAATTGGATAATGAGCAATCCGCTTAATTAAATTCCTTCCTCTACTTTCTCCAAGAAGAGGCGTACTTGCATCTTAAGTCTCGTAGTCTCTGGTTGCAAGCGGGAGATAAAATATTGCTTTCTTCCACAGACAATGCAGAGCTAGAATCTCTCAAAATCACATTTCGGAAACCTCCTAAAGTGAGAGGGAATTCATTAAAGGTTACTCGCAATTAAAGCACGTTGCACAAAGGCATTTTCAACAATTGCTTCAAGAGGACAACATCTCTGATGATGAAGTGAATGCTGATTTTTTGTCCAATCTCCCTTCTCTAGTCAATGCTGGCTTAATGAAGTATTTCTATGAAAAAAGAAATAGTGGATTTCATTTGAGCAATGGAGTCAGATAAATCCCCCAGTTCAGATGGATTCTCTATTCATTTTTACATAGTTTGTTGGAATGTTATAAAAACATATCTACTCCGCATGATATCATCCTTCCATAAAAAAACCAAAGTGGGAGGGTGTACCAATTCAACTTTCCTTGCTTTAATTCCAAAGGAAGATAATCCAAAAACTTTTGATAGGTTTCGTCCTATATTGCTTTGTAATGCCTCATACAATATCCTGGCCAAACTCTTAGCCAATAGACTCAAGCATTTGTTAGGGAATTCGATTTCTCCTCTTCATGGAAAGTTTGTAAAAGGAAGGCATCTCATAGGAAATGTGATCCAAGTGCAAGAAGCCCTTAACTCCAATTTTCAAAGGAAGGAGAAAGGTATGATCATCAAGCTAGATATGAAAAATGCCTTCGACCATGTTAAGAATTCCTTTCTCTAGCAAGTCCTTCTCTCTTTTGGTTTTAGTGTTGAATTTGTTAGCTTGATAAAATCCTGCACAGATAGGCCCTGGATAGCACCCCTTGTCAATGGTATATGGACATATTTTTTCCAAGATACAAGAGGAATCCACCAAGGGTGCCCTCTGTCACTTTTCCTCTATATCTTGCTGGTTCAATCCTTAAGCAAAAATCTTACAGCATAAATGGAAGTAGGTTCTATCCGAGGCATTAAGGAAACAAGAGGAGTGGACCCTATAAATCATGCCCTCTTTGCATATGGCTATCTCCTTTTGGGAGGGTCCTCTTTAAATATAGCTCAAGCCTTCAATGAAATACTACAAAACTTATGCTTAATCTTAGGAGCTCTGATTAACAAAAGAAAAAGTGTTGTCTATGGTTGGAATGTAGACCATCCATCAATCCTTCGAATAACTCATTCCTTGGGTTTCCATGTTTTTGGTAAGTGGGACTAGATCAAATATTTGGGCCTTCCATTAACCTTAGGACCAATTCCTCCTTTGCTTTGGCTTGAAGTTATAATTAAGATAAAAAAAAAGTAGTATCATGGGTGGCCAATGGTTAAAAAAAGTTGGGAAGTTGTTTTTGATAAAGGCGGTCCTTTAATCCCTCCCCATCTTCCAGTCCTATATGTTGCTTGGTCCAGAGTCCATCATGGCTTGGATTTCCAAGATTCTTCAGGACTTTCTTTGGAATGGTAGCAAAGGAAATCAAAGCAAGTTACATCTAGTAAGCTAGGATATCCTCAAAACACCAATTATGGAAGGTGGATTGCAGATTCGGGATCCTGGATTTGGAAAATAAGGATTTGGGAAGGAAAATCATTTGGTATTTGTTTGCAAATAAAAATCATCCTATAAGAAATATCATTTGGATGAAATACCTTAAGGGGGGGTTCTTTGAGAAATTTAAAAACAACAAAGACACCTACAGGAACAACAATCTAGAACTTATGCAAAAGAGGAATATATCACATTTAGCAACAACTTTACAAAATTGTTGGAAATGGAATGAGGATCTTACTATGGGAAGACAACATCCTAGGGAACCTCCATCTTTCCTCTTTAAACTCGTTAAATGAGATCAAGTTATGGTTAGTTAACAAAGGCTTTCTTTGGCTTGCAGGCATCTGTTCTTGGGATTGCAATGGGAATTGATAGGTTGGTCATTCTTGGAGATTCCATAATCCCTTATCCCCCAAAATATCTTGTTGATAACAGTACTCTCAAGACTAGCACTAGTTCATCGTTATTCTAAGTAAAAATGGGGGTGGGGACGGTCAGGAATCTACTCAGTTGCACAAGGATTCTCTTATTTACAACATCTTCAAGCATCACTTTTGTCCCCTGCGCTCTAGATATCTATTTGGTCACCATTCATCCTTCCCAAGGTGAATTTATTCAGTTCACTACTCATGCATAAAAGGACTATGACTAGTGAAAACTTGAATAAACCAGGGTTCCATGGATTGTTTAGATGCTGCTTCTGTAACTCTGCCACTGGAACATCAGATCATGTTTTTGTTGATTTTGGTTTCACTCAAATAGTTTGGGAACTGGTCCTTCAATAATTGAATTCCTCTGTACCTTCCCAAATAGAAGTCATTCCTTTGTACATCTCCTGGAAAGATCGAAATCCTAGGAAAAGAGATTAAAACACATATGGGAAAAAAATATGGCAAGCCCTTCCAAAAAGAATCTGGTGGAAAGTGTGGTTGGAAAGAAACGATTGGGTATTTAATAATAATTCTTCAAATGCAATGATCGTGGTGGCCAAAGTGAAATCTCTCATGTTGGAATCAACAGGAAAATTGCTTTCAGTTTCCTCTCTATCTCCATAAGTATCCACGTGGATGGGACTTTGTTCGATCAGTGAGAGGAGGGAAGCAATCTTAAAATCGACATCTCCTCCTTCCTATACTTTGTGTGTCAGTGCAGTAAAATTTTCCATGTGGTGGAAGAGGAACGCTTCAGCCACTATATTCTTTGGCGGTGCATCCAAGGGGAACCCCGAGATTGCAGATGTAGGTGTATTGATTCTATCTTTGGACAGATCGATCGAAACTTGTTTCAGCTGGGGTCTTGGAGTATGTTCGAACAATCAAGCACAAATATACAATATTCTTAAGGCATGTCAGATAGCAAAGGAGATTGGATATAAGACAATTCAAATATTTGGAGACTCAAAGCTACTGATCAATTTGTTAAACTCTGAAGAACATTTTAGTAATCCTTCATTGAATAAATCCCTGCAGCGAATTCGAAATGCATTGAAATATTTTGATAGTGTTGCTTCTTTCCATATTCTGTGAGAGCTAAATGAACAAGTAAACTCTCTAGAAAATCAAGCCTATCTGTTTTCACAAGGAAGTCTCGGCATCAATGGATAATCGATCACGGTTCATCCGCTACCTTAATCAAGTTTCACCAAGTTGTGATCTGTCAATCTGGGAGATTCATTTTCAAAATTAAAGATCTTTGTACTAAATTTTATCTTCTCAAAGTATACTATTTGCTCTTTGTGTTATTGGTTGATTAGGCAATAGCCCAACCAAACCTGCTTTTTTCCAAAAAATAAAAAATTATCTGCTTGAGTTAAAAAAAATGACCATATAAAAAGTAACTAAACTAAAAATTACCACATAACGATAACATTAATAATATGAATTTGTCATTTATTTGGTCATTTTTAGTTGTGTCACTTTGACAATGGAAAATTACAATTTTGAAAATGAATTAGTATAATCAACTAAATTTTAACATTGTAGATGGACTCAAAGACCCCTTTCTAGGGGGTCTATGAATACATGTGTAATGTTAAAATTTGGTAAATTAATGTAGACCCCATCATGGATTCAGTGGGTTATGTGTTGACTAGCATCATTATCACCATCAACATATCAGGGGGTCTTTGAATCCATCTGTAG
>LPNX010598952.1:55836-113167 GCA_001517045.1 Pseudotsuga menziesii | reverse complement strand
GTAGATATATATGATGCCACCACCAACTATGCTCATGGATATTAATGCCACCACTGAGTATGAAGACAAAGTGGAGTTTATATTATTAACATTTATTGGTCATCATTCAAATCCAATGGAGTTTATTCATTACCAGTGTTCTAATCATAAAACCCTTAATTGGCACCAAATTTTTGGATTTAGAGGGAGGGGAGGGGGTTTATTTAGGTTTGAGAGGCCATTGTGTCAATTGAATGGGGGCATGAACTCGAGGCTAATGGAATTTATTAACTCACATTAGTTAGAAATGCATTTGGGGTTTGGAAAATTCAGAACTGTATATTTGGATTTGTAGCAATGGAGAAAAACAAAACAATTGATAGAACTTGGAGGCTCCTAAAGAGGTAAGCGAGGGATTTTTTAGTAGTGGAGCATAAATATACATCTCCTTCTTAGGTTAGTAAATTTCGTGTTTCATCTCCCCTTGTTGTTCTCATGTGACTTGGAAGTATTCTTTATGGATGTGAATCTTGGAATCAAATGCTAATTTAGATGAAATGGAGATAATATAAGTTGATTTACTGTGGATACATGCCACATAGGTGATTGGTAAGTTCCCAACCCTATAATTATGTTATAGAGAGAATTTCCATAAGTACATCGAAACAATAGTAGTCATAGTTGTTCAACATAGTAAGTTGTTTGCGTAGTGGTATACTGCTAAGCTTTTTGTTCTAGGGTCTATGAATGCTATATATCCATTGATTTAAGTTGATTAATGAAAATTATATTCATATATCCTGAGATAAAGGTATTGAATTTATTTCTAGAAGCACTATTTTCATGGTTTATAGTGATCGTTTTGTTCAAATTCATTCTTTTGAATCCGCAAATGAATTAGATTTTGTCAAGTAGGATTACTCCTCTTTATGTTGTAGATTCAACAATGGTTTGCAGTGTTGTATTAATCTGAAGTTAGAAAATACTTACAACCTTCCAAACTTCTAAATCCATGGTTGCATATCTCATGTGCAACATACATAGACACTAACTATCGATTTTGAAACAATGATTTTTCATTTTGAATAATCAAAAGTGAGTTAATTTGTGGGATGTTAATAACATGCTATACCTATCTGGTTCATTATTTTATACATTTTTTTTGTTGATCAAGTGGTTCCATGGTTGTCTAAAGAAAAACCTTAAATGTGATGAAAACACATGGGGATTTTAAGATCCAACCTTGGCAACACTTGAATCACTTGTTCAAATCAACTTGACAAGGGAGTCTTCATATATGTCCTAAACTTTGTCTCCCTTTCTAGGACCTTTGATGTGATGGAAGGTGAAGTGGAACTAATTAATCGGTTTTGTAGGGGAGTACAAATATGACACTTTAATGGTTAGTGATGGGCCAACCTCCTTTGTCATAGAGATCTTTGTTTCCAAAGTTACACCTAATATAGATAAGTAGTAAAATCAAAATGATTAGTTGATTAAGTTGTTAATA
Source organism: Pseudotsuga menziesii (assembly GCA_001517045.1). Lineage (NCBI taxonomy): Eukaryota > Viridiplantae > Streptophyta > Pinopsida > Pinales > Pinaceae > Pseudotsuga > Pseudotsuga menziesii. The sequence continues at coordinate 111,678 of LPNX010598952.1, read as the reverse complement.
TTTATAGAAGGTTATGTACCAATTACTAAGATGTGTTAATAGGACATTCTCATCCCGATGAAGATCAAACTAGAGATTAGTAGATAAGCACAACTGAACTTTATACACAATGACATCACTTCATACACAAGTAAATCATTCTTTACCACCAATCAAAGGATTTGTTTCTCTTCATTTGATACACTCCTCAATCCATAAGGATTTATGGGTTATCAATTTTAAGATTATGCAACTAAGCTCGAACGAAGAGTAAGTTGTAACTATTCTTGGGGTTATCAGACATAGATCCAACGCTACTTTATTTGTCATGAGCCAATCTAAATAGGTCAGTTTGTATGGCACCTGAATGTTGTACAATTCCTATAGTATTTCTCTTAGTTTATTCACATTTATTGTCATACTATTCCTCTTAGGAAAATTAATTTCCCTAAAAATAGAGGATTTTCTCTTAAGTAGGTTTACTTGATGGGGAATTAAGCACAAGCTATGTTTGATTAGCCATGGCCATATCTACTTGTGCATACTTTATGAATGAATCAATGAATTTAGTTACTTGATTTCCAATCTTTCAATGTGTTGCTAAAGTTGCATGTGTCCTTTCATACCTACAGTTATTCCAAGAGGAAGCACTCTATAGTTTACAATATCCCACCAAACATAAGGGACCAAGATAGAAAGGCCTTTCTTGAATCCACCAATGGTTTGTAGTATTTTACACACTACGAAGTTAAGAGAGTGATATACTCTGCTCATAATTAGGCCTACAATTATTATTAAGTAGGGCATGTAGCATAGGTTTGTGGCACAACCATATTTCTCCATCCATTGGATTATATTTTTTGAAGCCCATTCTTACTACAGTGCTTCTACAAATGGAGATTAAAGTTCCATTAAATAGGGGGGAATCCAAAATAATATTTCCCCAATGGTCTAAAAATATATGTTGTATAAATTATAATTCCACTTTGGAAGAATCTCATGGTTAGAAACCACAGTAATTGGACTAGAGCCTTTACCTTTTTGTTAGAGGATAGGCAACCACCAAATAGAATGCTCATAAATACATACATAGTCTTTGCCTTTGTGGTGTTGTATAGGTGACCACCAAATTGAATGTTCACACATACATGATGAGTTTGAACCTGTGACCTTTCCAATATAGGAAGGGTTTATAGCCTCATAGGTCTTTCAAATTCATTCCGTGATAAAATTTCCTTTAACTTTAATCATGATTGGGGTGACAATTTGATGTTGTAGATTCAATCCCAACCATGAATTATTGCTAAAAGGAATTCCCCAAATGATATAGTTTCAGAGGAGCATTTTTCTTTTAGAGGAGTATTTTTCAAGTATCCATTTCTTCTAAGGCTCTGTTTAAATTCTTCAACACATGGTAATGATCCTAGTATGCTTGCTAACCTACCTACTTAGGAAAACAAAATACTTAAATCTCTATTAAAACTGCAATCTGATTTTTACTAGGAATTTATACATCTCAAGTTGAAGAATGTAGCAGCAACTACACATATATGAAACTCAGGTCACATTATTGCTAATTACTCTTGAACATATGAATTACACTGAAATATTCAAATTATAATATTCACCCAATTCTTCCTACTCCTAATAACTGAATAAATAAAACCTATACCCCAAACCTTCTCCTTTATAGACTAGGAAGAAATTATGATGAATTTGGACACATGCATAAAAGCACATTAATTGAAACAAACCAAAGTACTAGATCTATCCTTGGTCTTGGTATTAATTCCCTCAAACTATATGAAAGATCTATTCCTTTGGAAGTTCCCCCACTAGAAGAGGATGCATGTATGCACATGCCTCTCTCTTCTAGGGATATACATCCCATTTATTCTTGGAATGTTCCCACATGAAAAGTTCCATAACTAAGTTTGCATGCAACTACTAACTAAATCAAAACTTAAAAAATAGAACTAAACTACGAAATATGAAAAAATATTTAAATTGGGATTAAATTGATGATGGTGCGTACTTTGGCATGAATGCACCCTCTATATTTGTCCTCTATAAATTCACGTGTTCCTTCATTCATTTTTGTATGGATCTGTTGAAGGAGGGAATATTGTTGTTGTTGTTTCTGTTAAGGAACTGTATTAAAAATATACTGGAGTATGTTCTCTACATGTACCCATATCTTCTCCACTAGCTATTGCCATCAACATTTCTTTGATGGACACTTTACAAGTTACTAAAAATTTCAACACTACCTCTTACCTAGGAAAAATTCTCTTCCAAACACATTATGCTTCCTATGCATTTGGAATCTCCCTTTGTGAGGTTCTTGGTCAAATAGTTGGCCATCAATGAACTTGAAGAAACTTGAATTTGGATAGTTTCTTCCCTTTGTACTTTGAACACTATTTAGAATATTCTAGATAAAAACCATATGTACAAGGAACTTTCCATTAAGAACCTACCAACTTCCTTTGTCTTCATGCCATCTTCACCAGTCAAAATATTTTCACACCATATCATGAGGGTCTCCTAGATCCAATATGATCTTGGAGGGAATCATCTTTGACACCAAAGGAAAAATTTGTCCACAAACGCTCCTAGAACATATTGGAAATGATGTCACTTCAACATTTGGAAATTATAAGAAAAACAAGAGGTGAATTTTTTTGTATTGGAAACTCTGAAATTGTAATTGCAACTCTCATGAACTCTACCAAAAAATGTAAAAATGTCAATGAATTTGAGAAATTGTGACGTAGTATTGAGTTGGTTATATGAAATTAAATGTCGACATGCCCATAGAAAATATAATGATTAAGGATGTAAGATTGTAATTGAATCAGTAGATAACACAAAAGATTTTCTTGAGAAATCACATTTCCAGTAAGAATGAAGAAGTATATTACCCATCCATCATTTGATTAAAATCAGAATTGTAATGGCTTTGTCATCTCTAGACTAGATATTTCAATAAGAATAGTTTACCAAAAAATAAGGAAACTAGCAATAATACTAATGTATATTTAATCCTCGTAGTAGCAATGAAAATGTGCCAACTAAATCTTAGTCTATAGTGGCAATCACAATCACTGGGTTCCCCATAGTTTAAGTAGAAACAACAATATATTTCAGCATATTTCTATCAAAACTATGACAAGGGGTAGAGGTGGTAGTATCCCATTCTTCACGACAAAGTTTTTTCATATTGCAAAATCCACTATCTTTGGAATATATCTATCAATAGAGGGGGAAAAGAGCAAGGAGATAATCACAAAAAAAAGTAATGTTTAGAGAATAATAAAGATTGAAGGAAACAATATAAGCCTAAAGTGCAATAAGGAGATAAAGCACAAAGAAGGGAATATTGAGCTAAAAAACAATGTTTTTGGGTTGTTGGTACCAAGAAATAAGAAAAATCAACCAGAGGCATATGGAAAAGCCTCTAGCTTATGCCTTGGGAAAAGAAAGAAACACCCAACATTAATTTCCTCGACATTCTCACTTCATAAATCATGAAAACTTGATATCATACGACACTATATTATTTAAATAGGGGTTTCCCTCGTAAGTTATTCAAAATCCAAATTTTATAAATAATTATTATAACTTAGTACTGTATTATTTTAGTATTGTATATATTCAGGTCATAGAACATAGAAACCTAAAGGTTAAGGTAACTATATTTTTATCATTTCAAAAGATTCATGGGTTATCAACATTTACAAAACCTAAACACTTCTATTAGGTTTCACCACAACTTCTTTCAAGGGAGCAACATTAACTTGTTGTATTGTTCTTGCTCAAATTGAAAATGAAATTTTTGCACTGATATGGGTGCTAGCATAAATGGTTGGATATCCCAAAGTATTTTTTTCAACATATTTTGCATCAACACAACCTCAAGGACCATATTTAAGCCAACAATAAATCACACCATAAATTCCAAATAACAAGCATACAAATAATATATGTTAGAAAATGTACCTCCTTTAGTGTATGTTTCTCCTCCTCTAATTTCTTCTAATTTTCCCTTTTTCTTTTCTGAAAAAAGGAAAAATAAGCTCAAAAATTCCTTTGTCACTTATGTATTCACAGTATATCTACTTGATCTAGAAAGATAACATAAACCATGTTGTATCCACTTGAGGTTGTAGTGATAGCCTAGAACTTAGTGCCTCGATAATCTCACAAATACAATAATGTGAAGCAAGTCACTACAAGTCAAGTTTCTCTAAATGTGGACAAAAACAAAATATGTAATTTGATGAAATACAAAGATTTTGTAATTTGCTAAAATACAGACAGTGCATATAAATTAAATGCTTAAAGAAATAAAGTAATGAAAAAATTGTATAAACATCTTAATATTCACTCTTTTGGGATGAATAATGCATGCATGAAAATTTGTCAAGGAAAGAAAACCTATGAGAAAAAAAATACTTAAAAAGTGTAATGTTCAATGCTTCTTTGTAGTGAATGAATTTTTGGAAGTTTCTTCCACAACTACATCAAAACAGAATTAGATGACCACCCACTTGAATTTGATTTTTACTAGGAATTGATACACATCTAGTTGAAGAACGTAGCAGCAAGTAGACAGATATGAAAATCATATCGCATTACTGTTGATTACTCTTAAACATATGACTTACATTAAAATATTTAAATTCTAATCTTCACCCACTACTTCCTACTCCTAAGGATTAAACTAATAAAACCTATACCCCATCCTTCTCCTTTATATACTAGGAAGAAGTTACAATGAATCTAGACACATGCATAACAACACATTAATTGAAATCAGCCTAAGCACTATATCTTTTCCTCGGTATTAGTGCCCTCAAATTGTATAAAATATATATTCCTCGGGAAGTGCCCCCACTAGAAGAGGGTACAAGTATGCACATATCCCTCTCTTCTAGGGATCTATATCCCATTTATTCTTGGAATGTTCCCACATGCAAAGTTCCGTAACTGATTTTTCATGCAACTATTAAATGAAGAAAAACTTAGAAATAGAACTAAACTACTAAATATGAAATAATATTGAAACTATAATTTAATTGATGATGGTGCAGACTTTGGCATACATGGCATGCATGCACCCTTATCTCTCTCCTATATAAATTCCCTTGTTCTCCCATTCACTATTGTATTGATTTGTTGAAGGAGAGCATACTGGTGTTGTTGTTATTAAGTCAATGTATTGAAAATCTACTGGAGTATCTTCTCGACATGTACCCACATCTTCTCCACTAGATGTTTCCAATAATGGTGCTTTGTTAGACACTTCACAAGGTACTAAAAAGGCTAAAAATTCCTCTTAAATAGGAAAGTATTCTCTTCCAAACACAAGATACTTCCTTTGCATTTGGAATCTCCCTTTTGCAAGGGGATTTTTCAAATAGTTGACCATCAACAAGCTTGTTGAAACATGAATTTGGATAATTTTTCCCCTTTGTACGTTGAAAACTATTTAGAATATTTAAGGTAAAAACCATATGTACAAGGAAATTTGCATTGAGAACCTACCAAAATCCTTTCTCTTAATGCAATATTCACTGGTCAAAATATTTTCACACCACATCATGAACTATTCAGGACTTATTCAAATAATCAATTCATTTGTATACAGGGCCAAAATAAGTGTATTAGGTATATCAAATAACAAATTGAAATTTGCACACAAATTAGAACAACCCAACATGATTACGATAACATTGATATTGAAATCCAAGAAAAAATGATTCAAAGAAATATCTAGGAGCTAAGGGGATCCTCACAACTCAAGAATTTCATAAACTATGAAGAAAAACAATGAAAAGAGCAAAATTAACACATAATAATATTGCCAATAAGTGAAGTTTCTATTACTTTCCAACATGTAAATATGTCTAGAACATCATTATAATACAATAGGTGAAAATCGTTAGCCTTTGGAGGAAAATTGGAGGCATACATGTTGCAGGCTTAGATTAGACCTCAAACCCCTCTAGGTGGACCAATGAGCTCCCAAACCACCTCAAACAGACACAAATGGCCATGTGAACGTGGATGAATCATGATATGACATAAATGAGGGTATGATAGGCGTGTCGGAGTGCATGGGTGAGTGGAAGTGGTTATAGGAAGCAATAAATGGTCCAAAACAGAAAAAAACACTGAAATACAATGCATGGGCGCCTCGGGTTAAAAAGGTTCCCTGTTTTAAGGAGTGGGAGTGCACCAATGACTGAAATGTCATAAATGAGGGTGCATGTGTCTCCTAAACGATCAAATATGGGTGTCTGGGTGCATTAATGAGTCCAAAACACCCAAATACATTGCTTGGCCTACATAACCTAGGTTTGGACCATATGAAATAAGTACAAAACAAATGAAAATGTGTCTTAGGTCTATATGACCATGGTACTAGGTGGTATGATGCTCTAACAACTCCCCCCTTAATCCCGACTTAGTGTAAACACATCAAAAAGTGAGGCCTTGGCAACTAAGGCTCAAGTCACCTCTTACAAAAAATTATTTGTTCATATAACCAAGGTAAGGAGTAAAATCTCATGGGAACAAATCCTCACCTAAAAAAAGCACATGGAAAAAAATATGAAAGTGAATATCAGCCATCACCATGTGTCACCTACTCCAAGAAGTGACCTTAGATAGGTGAATGTATTCTCTGTGAATCTCTTGGTGAAGATGTCAACAGTTTTGTCTGCATATAGGATATACTGAAATGATATAACCTACTCATGCACCAATATCTGAATGTAGTGCATGTGTATCTCAATGTGCTTGATCCTTTGTCTCTATACTGGATCATTGTAAATCTTGATTTCACTTTGATTGTCACAACAAATGATAGTAGCTGAATCAAATGCAAATCTAAGCTCTCCAAGAATGCCTTGCAGCCACACACATTTTGTAGCTACATTCACTGCTCCTATGTACTCGACCTCAGCTGATGAAAGGGATATAGTGTGTTGTTTTTGACTTCACTAGCATATGGTACCATTTGCAAGCATGAAGACATAAACTGAAGTGGAATTTATGTCAATGGAATCTCCATGCCAATCAAAATTAGTATCTCGAAGTGTTTGGTTCCTTGCACATAATGAAATATCCTCTTAGCAACCTTCCAATGGGTCTCATGAGGATACTACATATATCTTGCAACAACACTTACTTCATAATCAAAATTAGTTCAGGAGTGTGTGAGACACAACAATCTCCCAACTAGTTGTCGATACAGTGAGTTGTACACCAATGGAGATGAACCAAAATCACGTAGTTTCACTCATGAAAGGAAAGGACACTTGTTTGCCTTAAATTAATCCATTTTGAACTTCAATAAGATGTTTGCAACATATTTTTATTGGTTTAACTTTATCCCTACATAATATTTCTCAATCTCCAAGACAAAAAATTGTTTCAACAATCCAAGGTCAGTCATTGAAAACACACTGTGCAATGAATACTTAATTGAACCTATATCAGCAATGTAACTTTCAATGATCAAAATATCATCAAAATACAGTACTATTACCTGCAATGAATCACCTATATGTTTTAAATATACATTGGGATCACATTTGCATTTTTCAAAGCCTAGTGATAGAAGAAAGTTGTCCATCTTGGCATACCAAGCCCTAGGGGATTGCTTAAGGCCATAGAGAGACTTATTCAACCTACAAAAAAGTGAAGGATCATGAATGAAACCTTTATTCTGCTGCATATAAATATACTCATGAAGGTCACCAAGAATAAAATCACTATTCACATCCATGTGGTGAACCTCCCATTGCGTAGATGTAGCAATGGCTAAAACTATCCTGATAGAGTCCATCTTTGCAACTGGTGCAAATGTCTTTGTATAGTACACTTCTTGGACTTGAGAGAATAATTTGGAAACCAACCTGGAATTTTATATGATATCATAACCATCATAATCCACTTTTTTCATATAGACCCACTTACATTGCACTAGTTTCCTCTTGGAAGGTAGAGGAACCAACTCCCAAGTTTCATTGTCTTGGAAAGACTTGAACTCTTATTGCATGGTTGTTTTCCATGTTGGGTCATGTGATGCTTCCTTATATGAATTATTATCAGATACAACCATCATGAAAAACTTCTCTGAAATATTCGATTCACAAGTGGATAAATCATTGTGAAATTGAGATCTAGTCTTCCTAGAGTCTATTGGATCTCCAACAAGATCACTAGTTGGTTCAATGGTTTCCTTAGACCACTTTGGCCTTATGGGTGAGTCATGATATGAATTAATTTCATAATATTCATCCTCAATATCAGAATCATAAAAATCAGAGAAAGAATCATCGCTTGCATCATCATTGAGTGGAGGGTGTGAGCATTCCCCCTTGACTAGTTTGATCTCTTGCATGGGCTCTTCTTCGAACCGTACACTTATTTCAATGAATGTTTTCTAATATGAGATAAAATATATTTTATCCATTTTCATATTCAAAATATCCAGCCATAATGGACTCCTTTATTTGAGGTCCCACGTTCTTTCTCTTCTTGGGAGGAATTTTAGCCCAATCCTTTGCGCCAAAAACCCTAAAATGAGAAACATTGGGCTTGTGACCGCTCCAAGCCTCAAATGGGGTTTTATCTTCCAATGATTTGTGTGGATATCTGTTATGAAAATATGCAACACAATTTATGGCTTCATCCCATATCTTAGGAGACAAATCCTTAGCCTCCATAATGCATGTAGCCATCTCTTTCAGTGCTCTATTCTTGCGCTTTGCAACATTATTTTTTTTGGTGTATATGCCACAAAATGCTGCATATGAATGCCACTTTAATGAAATATATGTTGTATGTTATTGTTGAAACACTCCTTGTAATTATCAGTCATAATTACCTTGATTTTATTTCCACTCAATTTTTCTACTAAAGCCTTGAACACTTTGAAGGTCTCAAAAACTTCATATTTTTGCTTGAGAAAATACACCCAGCAATACCTTAAGAAATAATCTATGAAAATCGGTACATACTTCGAATTCCCATTGGAGAGTGTAGGCCCTATCATATATGAATGGATCATATGAAGCACTTGTACAGCCCTCCTTTCCTTTCCCTTGTCATATTTGTGCTCAGCATGTTTCCACACTATGCAACCACTGCATGTGTGTTTGGAAAACTTGATACTTTGAAGCCCTTCAACCATGTTTTATTTACTTAGTTCTTGAAGATGACTATAGTTTAGGTCTACAAACATCTCATGCCATAATTTTTTGGTATCATTTGCATGCGATAGGAGTGCATTCCCTTGGGAGTAAGGAAGGAAGTGAGAGAACTCATACATCCTCGAATCATGGTCAACAAAACCCACTGCAACAACTTGGCACGGTAGAAATTTCTGAAATCTCCACATCATTTTGAGTAAATGTTACTCTCTTGGCTGTACCTACGTGTGTAATTTTATATACAAAGAGTAGGTTTTCTGCAATATCAGGCACATACAACACATTGTTGAAGTACCCATTGTCAAGATCAATCCTGCCAATCCCTTTGGATGGTATCTTAGAGTAGTCACCCATGAAAATGGATGGGCCACTATAATGATGTAGGGTTGAGAAGGAGTATTGTATGGAAGCCATGTTCCTTGAGGAACCTCAATCTATGATGAAGGAAGAAGAGACTAAATATCCAACAACTAGTGCATGGCATCTATCCTTATTCTCTGAGCTTGAACCACCTTCTTTCTTCCTTGTGCTTTCCCGTAGGGGGATGCTGTTCTTCTCAAGGAGTTGCACCATCATGTCAATGTTTTTATTCATGCATTCACTTTTTGTATTCCAAACCTTGTGACAATAAGTGAATTTTTTCTTCTCTTGCTTCTTCTTCTCTTTTTCCTTGCTAGGATTTGAACCCCCTTCTGAAGATTTGGGATGCTCCTACTTCTTCTTCTCTTGTTGCTTCAAATATTTGGATTTATTCTTACCTTTGGCTTGATTTGAAACACCTACTATAATGGATTGATACTTGGTGGATTTGATGGTACATATTTGCACCAATTTGTCTTGTTCCTGAGTCAAAGACTCCATGAAGTCTACCACTGAAGGAATTCTCCAATTTCGAACTGCCATCTTGCCTGAGTGGAATATGGAGACAAACAATGAATACTCAGGGCCTAGATTCGAAATAATGGACAAGATAACATGATCCTCTTTCTTCGTAATGCCTCATTGTTTCATATGAAGTACCAAGGATTTGAACTTTGTGAAGAAATCCTAGATCGCCTCAAGGTGAGTTGGGCTCAATGTAATTAACTCATTTTCGAGTTGGTGTCCTCTCATCTCATCATTATTCCCAAATAGTGACCCGATATTAATCCATACTTCATTGGGTGTATTAAGAATACCTACATGGAAGAGAACATCCCTCAAAATACTAATCAAAAACATCATGAATTCCTCATCAAACCTGTTGAAGTACTTCGATTTTTCCACAACAGAGTTGGGCTCGTTCTTAGTCCCCATGGTTACTCTATGGTGGCCTTTCAATATCAGTTGGATCATGATTTCATCCTTCCATTCAAAATAATTGAATGGTGTAAGAAATATATGTCTCTTCTCCATTTATTCTTGTGCACTAAGTGACAAAGACACTGGAACTACCTGCAATGCAAACACTCGAATTTTTCTAGAAGAGACCCTAGATAGAAACTCAAACTCTCTGAATTTGATTTGAAGCTCCAAATATTTCTGATACCATGTGAAAATATGATTCAAAACAATATCTAGGAGCTATGGGAATCCTCACAACTCAAGAAAAAATTATGCATAAAAACAATGAAAAGAGAAAAATTAACACATAAGAATAGTGCCAATAATTGAAGTTTCTATTACTGTCCAACATGTAGATATGTAAGGAACATCATAATAAAACAATATGTTAAATTTATTAGCCTTTGGAGGAAAATTGGAGGCATACATGTGGTAGGCTTAGATTAGACCTCAAACCCCCCTAGGTGGACCAATGAGCTCCCAAATCACCTCAAAATGACATGAATGGCCATGTGAACATGGGTGAAGCATGATGGGACATAAATGAGGGTATTCTAGGCATGGTAGAGTGCATGGGGGAGTGAGAGTGGCTCTAGAAAGAAATAAATGATCCAAAGGAGTTAAAAACACTCAAATACAATGCATGCGTGCCTCTGGTTAAACCAGTTCCCTGTTTTAAGGAGTAGGAATGCACCAAGGACTAAATTGTCATAAATGAGGGTGCATGTGTCTTATAAATGATCAAATATGGGCTTTGGGTGCATTAATGAGTCCAAAACACCCAAATAGCTTGCTTGACCAACACAACTAAGGTTTGGACCATATGACATAAGTACAAAACAAGTGAAAATGTGTCCTGGATGTATGTGACCATGGTACTAGGTGGTATGATGATCTAAAAAAATCCAAATTTATTTGTGGATGCACAAACCCATATAGGGAAACCCCGTTTTCTTAGGAGAAACCTCTGACAATTGAAGTGGGACATAAAGTGTAGTGTACTAAATTAACATGTAGTCTTGATCCTCTATACAATTACATATACATATGTTATTTGGTAATCAATTTGAATGAACATAAATATCTAGTTGTTTTAATATGTCATCTCATTTCTAACCAACAAAAGGCTTGTGAAACTATGAATGGTAGGTACTTATGATATTTTACCACTTATCTTACATCGAGTTCCTTTTTCTCTCTAGGAATTGGTTTTGATGCATTTTAGATCAAGATGAGATACATGAAAATAGTTGGTAGTATGAGTTACATACTAGTGTGATAATTGAATGTAGAAAATCGAAGATGAGACAATGCCCAATTTTGTTAACCAATGAATACCATTCACATGATGAGAGAATAGCCGATAAGAGCTTGGAGAAATATGCATGTCCATGTACTGATTGTTGTGGTGGGGAGAGGAGAGAAATATGAGTGATTTATAAACATATGGTGAAATTTGGTCATAATGGTTAAGCCCTTTCCCTGAATGTCATAATCCATATAGGATACAATTACAAACCATGAGAGATGTAGAGGAACCAAACATAGATGAAGAGGAAATGAATGCAGATGAAGAGGAACCAACCTTATATGAATGGATTGAAGTTGATAGAATGTTGAATGAGGGTTTCAATGATGATTCGTATAATTTGATGGATGATGCTTCAAAACCTATGTATGGTACTTATGAGTTAAGTTAGTTGACAACAATCCTTCTAATTATTAATTTGCAAATGATGCATGGTTGCACAAATGAGAGTGTTGATGACTTATTGGCATTGCAACATCAGTTGTTACCACCTGACTCCACGTTGCCAACAAAACATAATACATGTAAATCGCAAATCACTAATCTAGGATTAGGGTATGAAAAAATCCACACATGTGTGAACGGTTGTGTATTATTTCACAAAAAACATGCAAGTGAAACTAAATGTCTGAAATGTAAAGCAACAAGGTATAAACTAGGTTTGAAATCAAAATCAACTCCTAGAAAGGTTATTTGCCACTTTCTATAATACTTTGGTTTCTTCGAATGTATAGATGTTGAGACATTTATGATATTATGCAATGTCATGCCAAAAATAAGAGCATCACCGGGAAATAACGGATCGTGGTTTATTCTAATATGTGGATGGAATTTGAAAACAAATGGCCTAATTTTTCCTAATATCCTCATAATATAAGTTTGGGTTTATCTCTAGATGGAGTGAACCCATTATTATATTAAAGTACTAAATGGTCAACATGGCCAGTGTTTTTGATAAACTATAACTTTCCTCCATGGTGAGCAACCAAACCATTTTTCTTGATGTTGTCATCGATTATACCGGGATAGAAAATTGTGACTTCAAATACAATTGATGTTTATTTATATCCATTATTTGATGAGCTAGCATAATTAGGGAAAGGAATTGAAGAAATTAAAATTTTAAGGGACAATGGTTCTATCCAGTTCATTTTAAGAGATTCTTTATTGTTTATGATACATGATCTTCCTGCATATGGCACATTGACTAGTCTCAATGTTCATGTATACCATGGATGTTTGGCTTGCAACTTTAAGAGTTTTATAAGGCACTCACATAACTTGCATAAGTGTATTTATTGTGTACATCATGCTTACCTTAAAAGGGAGAATCCATATTGTTGACAAAAGTCAAGTTTCAATGGTCAAGAAGAGAATTGTGAAGCACCATTGGAAATAACAAGTAATTACATTATTCAAAATGGAGAAAAAATAATGCAGTTTATTGAAAATGGTGGCATTCTTGGTAGTAAAAATGATCCACTTAATGATAGTGGTGTAAAAAAATTGCTCATATTTTATAAGTTTCCATAATTTAAGAATATAACCATTAGGCAATATTGTTGTCTTTATGCATACTAATAAAAACATAGATTTTCCTATTATAGAAAATCTTTTTGGTTCATATGATACAATGACATCCCACCTATACCTTCAAGAACTAAAGATTCATTGAAATATTTAAGTTGAAAAATATGGTGATGGAAAATATAGAAAACCTATTGCTCCTTATGTGTGGAAAAATGAACAATGTGCACAATTCTTAATGTTTATGTCTTGGAATCGTTTTCCTACTAGATATGTGAGTAGTAATATTAGAAGGAAAACTGACAATAATGTATTGAAAGGCCTTAAGACCCATGACTATCATGTCATAATCGAGGATATTTTACCTTTTGTGGTCATATCAAGTTTGAGAAAGGGTTCAATATTGGAAATTATAAGGTTGGTCCTAATGTTGAAAAGAATGAGTTTGCATGTATTATATCCTTCAAACTTTGATAATTTGAGGGGAGAGGTTGTTCAAGTCCTTCGCTTATTGGAACGAGAATTTGCACTAGTAATACTCAATATTTCTATGAATCTTGTTATACATATAGAACATGAACTAGAGTATTGTGGATCGATAAAAACAAGATGGAAGTATCTTGTAGAAATACATATGAGGGTCGTAAAAATGTTTGTTCATAACAAGGAAAAACCATAAGGTGGCATCTGTCAGGGATATTCAATGCAAGAGGCCATAGGATTTTGCACAGAATATATGAAGGTTTTAGTAATGTCATTCGACATGTATGGGATGGTGACAAAGATGAGAGATTTGCAAGCAAAGTATTAGAAGCAAATAGACATTTCTTGAAGCTATCAAATGAGGAAAGAGTGATATAAGCATATGTTCTTCATAACACATCCTTATTGGATAAGTGGCATAGGTGAAATATTGTTTGCATGATAATTTATTTATTTAATTTCATCTAATAGTTAAATTATTATCATTCTTACTATCGTGTATGTTTATATTATATGTAGAAAATGTGGAGAAGAGATTCGAAAGCTAGCATTGCAGGATTTTAATATTGGAGATTGTTATTTTCCAAAGTTTGATGACTGAATTATTGATGTTGGAATATTAATCCCATATAGACCATAGGATAAAAACTTTTAATTAAGTTTTTGGGGGGTTAGTATAATGTTCCAAGTATTAGTTATCATCCTAGTGACTATTTTGACCACTTCACATCCACTTGACATAGATCCACTGGCATGACCCTAGAACCTGCTTTTACTCTATTTTTACGAGTTAAGGCATGTTTACTACTTTATTCCTTATTTTATGAGATAAAACAACTTTACATATTTTCTTATGGGTAATAAAGAAACCCAAGGTGCTAGAATTGCTTCGTAGGGTTGATAGTTTTGTCATACATGGAGATTTAGTAACTTCTAAGTTTTCCCAATGTGAGATCATTCGAATTGCTCCTTTGGAGATGTATTATTTATGTAGCACATTCAACTCATAAATTGGAAAGTGAGGTTTAAATAATCGGGTTTTATTTTCATGTGTGGTCATTATTCTTCTTCAATATTTCCTAGATAATCTTTGTTGTTCATCACTGTGAAGATTCACTGCTAGCTTAGATCCTTAGCCTTAGAATTATTGCTGCCATAAAGGATTTAAAATATTCACATAGTATCAGAGCTCAGGGAGATCAGTTAATCCTCCATTCAGATCTCCATAATGTTTATTTTGTAGGTACAACTTCAATATGGATTCAAAAGTATCAATTTCTATTCTCACTCCAATCACAATTTATTCAAAGTGGAAATTGAAGTTGATTGCATCTCTAAAGAGACAATATATCTATGACATATTTATTAGAGATGGTGAAGAGTATTATCAATATAAAAATGACTAGCTTAATGAGTGTGACAGATATTTTGGAGCTATGTGTCTAGTAATCTCTACAAGCATGTGTTACCTTATTGATTCTACTAAATACCCAATGGATCTCTGGACAATATTGGATAGATACTTTGAAAAGTGCAATGAGGATCATTCAAGGAAATTCGAGAGAACATATAACCCATAAATATGTGTTATTTATAAATATGTCTCATCCTCAAAAATCACTGATGAATTTGTTCATGATGAAGAAGTTATAGAATCAACTCATACAGTTTATTTACAAGTTTTCTATTTGATTCGAATGCTTCTTCTTCATATCAAGAAGTAGTAATTGAAGAGACATATTCTTCTATCTCTAGAAGTTGAAGATCCTAATTTATATTGCTATGATTCTCATGATGAAGAGGAAGTGACTAATGAAGCTACAATTGTTGAAGATTCACTCACTCATTTAGTGTTCTCTATGCCTTCTCTTATGGATTTTGGCATCCATATGCCAACTTATTCACACCTATGCATACTTAACTTGTTTATGGTGCACAACTCAGTGTATCCTTAGATGATAACCCAACTAGATCAAGTCTTAAAAGTGGCTTACCATGCACCATCGTTGGTCCCATGCACATCTTCATCTCCTCGGTGGTTCCTGGCACCCATTCTCAGAACCTTTTTGAATATATCTCATTGTTCTCTTTTCATACTTCTACCATTGAGTATTTTTATCAGTATATGCTCTAGAAGATGATCCCTTTTCTTCCCATGAGTATATTGATGTGTTAGTTTGTGTTTCCTTTAATATTTTGGAACCTAGATCAATACTCCTTGATCCTAACCCTCCTCTTTTTTTCCTACATGGTCACTTACACATTTCCTCAGAGTTATAATGAAGTTGGAGTTATCATGCCTACGCTTGGACACTTTCTCCTTACATTTGGAAACTATTTCATATCTTCTTGTTCAATGTACAAGTCATCATACCTTCTTAGATATCATTACAACTCTTCTGATTTGAAGTTGATGCTTCAACATCACTCATTTTTTCTTGGGCATGTTCTCATCACTTTTTGTACCTAACACCCTGGTTGGTTCAAAGTTCAAGTACGAATAACACCTTAACATGCTCTCTCATTAGTGGATCTCAATTGATTTACATGGTTCCAGTCTACATCCTACACCATTTTATGTTCCCTATTAGGTTGAGCATATTCATCTTCTTCATAAGAATAATATTCCTCAAAACATCAACATTTAGTTTGTAGCAACATTTCTTGGTTTTTACATCCTTTCTTTTCCATTTTTTAGGGAGGGTTTTTTTTCCCATTAGCTTTTCCTTGTTTCCTCGGTTCACATGGATGAATAATGAAAGGGTGACCATAGGCCCTTGTATCTTGGGCCCTAGTTTTGAATTTATTTTTACTCTCACACAAGTCAAGATTAAGGGGGGGTGTTGGAATATTAATACCATATAGACCATAGGACAATTTTTTTTAATTAAGTTCCATGGTGTTTATTATAATGTTCCAAGAATTAGTTGTCATGCTAGTGACTATTTTGACCACTTGACATCCACTTGACATAGTTTATCCACTAGTGTACCCCCACAACCTGCTTTTACTCTTTTTTTCTAAGTTAAGGAACATTTACTATTTTCTTCTTGTTTTTTGCGTCGAGAGGCGCTCTATAGCCCAGTATGGGGGATATATTGTAATGTTACGTAATGTTACATAAAATTATGTCGGCTATAAACCATCATAGATCCAAATCCCAGGCTCTATCAAGCATCGGGAGGGATCAAATATCTCGAGGTGCAAAAATCTTCTTTAGTATTGCACTCAAGGAGCTATCAGCTTTTGTGTGTCCTATATATAGCCATTGATTTGATTCAAACCAAATGACATATCTTTTTATTTAAGGTCTGCATATAATATTTTTTTTGTTAATATCTAATGTTATTTATGGCCAACATATAATATTTTTTATTTTGTTAGGAACGAACATTACAACATCTCCCTCAGACATGGTTTTAAAACCATGTGCAAGGCCCTCCTAAAGCATGGGTTGTTTAGGAGGACTTGCACATGGTCTTAAAACCCTTTGCAAGGCCCTCCTAAACCATGCACAATAAAAGCATGGGTTGTTTAGGAGGCCTTGCACAGAATTTTAAAACCATCTGTAAGGCCCTCCTAAACCATGGGTTGTTTAGGAGGCCTTGCACATGGTTTTAAAACCATTTGCAAGGCCCTCCTAAACGATGGGTTGTTTAGGAGGCCTTACACATAGTTTTAAAACCATTTGCAAGGCCCTCCTAAACCATGGGTTGTTTAGGAGGCCTTACACATGGTTTTGAAACCATGTGCAAAGCCAACATTTTTTTTGTGGATAATTCAATTTTTCATTTTTTTTTATTTTGTTAGGTAGGAACATTACAACATCTCCCCCATATTGTGTTGTTTTTCTTATCGAATTTTTTTTTTGGGATAATTAAATTCTTATCTTTTATTGTTTTGTTAGGTAGGAACATTACAATGTCTCCCCCATACTGGGTTGTAGATAATTGACAAAAACTTGATAATTCAAATTCTTACTTATTACTTTTTACTTAATGGCCAACAAAACCAATAAATGGATTACTTTTTAAATTTAAATTTATTACTTTTTAATTTTTAGAAGTAAAAAGTAATGTACATAAGGTTACATAACGTTACAAAATCTACATCATAATTAGCAAGTAAAAAGTAACATTACAACATCTCCCTCATAATAGGCAATTTTATTTATAGCCGACATAATGTTACATAACGTTACAACATCTCCCTCATAATCGGAAATATTATTTATAGCCGACATAATGTTATGTAACGTTACGTAACATTACAAGATCTCCCCCATATTGGCCATAAATAATATTAGATATTAATAATAAAAATATTATATGCCAGCCTTAACTAAAAAGATATGTCTTTTGGTTTGAATCAAATCAATGGCTATATATAGGACACACCAAAGCTAATAGTTCCTTGAGTGCAATACTAAAGAATATTTTGCACCTTGAGATATTTGATCCCTCTCGACGCATGATAGAGCCTAGGATTTGGATCTATGCTGGTATGAGATAAGACAACTTTACAACTTTTCTCATGGATACAAAAGCAACCAAGGGAACTAGTATTGTTTAGTTGGGTTGATACTTTTGTCATAGATGGAAATTTAGTAACCTCTAAGCTTTTAAAATGAGTACTCATGCAGATTTATCCTTTGGAGATGTATTATTTATGTAACACATTTAATTCATTAATTAACAAGTGAGGCTTAGAAAATTGGGGCCCACCTCCGCAAGGGAGAAATCCACACATTGGTCATGTTCCAGGAAGTACCTAATATTCTTGGGAGAATTATCTACAAGGAGTAAATACACCTTTTAATGATAATTATGCCTAAGGACCACGTCAATGAAGTGGTCAGATTCTAGTAAATAATCAATGATGTTCGAGTCTAACTCTGCAAGGGGGAAATCAACCCATTCATCAATGATGTGGTTACACTTTGAGAAATATATAATCTTTTGGGAGTATAACCCCACAAGGGTGCAATCCACCCATAAACCCCATTCCACAATGGAGTGGTGAGGTTCTAAAAAGTAACCAATGTTTTTAGAACCAACTTGTAATACCTCCGTTTGATCCAGCTAGGACACGACAAACCCCTCATGCCAATGGTATGATGTGTTTTATTAACCAACTTGAGTAGATTACTTAGAAAATGGGACAAATGTTTGCTCATACTTCACAACTTGCAGCTGGACAGGAAATGCAACAAAATGCTAATCCTTCCCAAACTTCTAAAACTCTCAAAGTTCAATCCATGGACCTTAGAGGAAACAAGAAGAAATACAATAGTATTAAAAAAGATAACCCTATGGTGGGATATGCACTTAATCTTGTTTAAGATTGTGGGAAACAACAAACCGTTATTTTAATACCACCCTTCTTGCAACACCATCATCAAATGGTTGCTATAGCACTGGTACCTATGGCAGGGGGGAACTAGTCAACCCCCCCCCAAAAGAGGGTGGTGTTCCCAATGGCAATGTCCTTATGTGGGATAATGAATTGAACATTCAAACAAGATCTCATTCTTATGATGTCCCTCCAAGTACATTGGGTCAATATGTATAACATCCAAGCGGTTCTCTCACCCTTGAGAAACCATCCATAGACATAGTACAACACCCCACCAATTTTGTTCTATGTAAAACAAATCATAATCCTAACGTACGAGATGCTCATAAATATAATGTTGTTGAGGAACTAGCTAAAGAACCATGCGCCATGTCCTCCATGGAGGTATTGCAATGTTTTCTTGTGCTAAGAAAGAAACTATTGTCTTCAACCAGAGTTGTTGATCCATCCAATGCCACTTCAATCATAGTTGAGTTATACCAATTACCTGTAGGATCCCTTTCAAAGTTTCTTTTTAGATTAAAGTAACATATCATGGAAATAAAAAAATTTGAACCATAGTTTATGAAGGGGCCTCATCTTGTGTCATGTCATTAAAATATTGGCAAGCATTAGGATCACCCACCTTAGTTCCATCCCATAATGTGTCGAAAGCATTTGATGGAGATTTGTTCTCTCCTCCTGGACTCATTATAGCCTGCCCTATTGAATGGGGTGGAAAAACAACCATAGTGTATGTTGAGGTAGTAGACACACCTATAGATTACAATTTTCTATAGAATGTAGCTAGATACATGTGATGGTGGCTATAGTTTCTTCAGAGTCCCAACTGATTCGGTTCCCTCATTGGTGGAATATCATCACGATCGACCAATTAGATTAATGCATCCCTGAAATTGTTGTCCAGTCAAATGTTCCTTTCATTATGGATGTTATTCAAATGGATTCAACATATTTGGATCAAATTATTCCCTTGTTATAAGAATATGATCCAGTTACTTGGCCCATTTGGATTGTGTGCTCTCCCATCTCACATGACTTCTTGGAAGGAATTTTATCATCAAATGAAGCTATCCTTGAAGTTATGAAGATTTGGTAGCACCCACCTAAGGATATATTTTGTGGGGATTATTGATTGTGGAGCCTGATCTTCCAGATCCAGAGTTATTATCCAATCGTGTTTGTACCCCAGGTGTATTGTACACTCGTTCCCCCTGCTTTGGGGTTTGGGGTAGTGCCCCATGGTATTGGGTTAACCGTAGTCTTTTCCCATTGTATTTTTCCACTATAAAAGAAAACATTGTAACACTATTGTGTATGGTACTATAACATTGTAAACAATCTCTATGATTGTGTGAGAGAGACTGTGAGAGTGTGAAGAGGAAGTGCAACAATTTTGCTGTAGGTTGTATCCCTTCATCTTTCTGGACTGTAATAAAAGGAATACCAATTTCTTTTTGGACGTAGCCTGTCGTTTGGGTGAACCATGTTATATCTATGTCTCTCTGAAATGTGTTTAATGTGTTTTGCATCTTGTTTAATGATTTAATTTTATAACTATTATTGCTCTGTGGTCCTATTTTCTAACAATTAGTATCAAAGCCAAAAGGTCTCTTTGGCTGGTAAAATTGCAGGAAAGAAGGGATCCTGGATCGAGTGGGAGCAATGGCAGAAGAAGAAAATTTTAGGGTCGAGAAATTTAATGGCAAAAACTATCAGTTATGGAATATGCAAATGGAGGACTATCTGTACCTGTTGTTGGGTGGAAAATAAAAACAGTCAGTGGTTATGAAGGATGAAGAATGTGAGGTTCTTGACAGAAAGGCACTGGGAACGATACGGCTGTTCCTGGCTTCGTCGATGGATTTCAATATTTCAAAAGAAAAAAAAAAAACTAAGGGCGTGATGAGCGCATTGGATAAGCTCTACAAAAAACCCTTGGCTTCCAACAAGGTATTGTTAATGAAGCATTTATTTAATATGAAGATGTTGAAAGGTGGGTTTGTTGCCAATTATTTAAATGAGTTTAATACACTTCCTAGTTAGTTAAGTTCTGTAAAAATGAACTTTGATGATGAGGTTAGGGCTCTTCTAATCTTTTGTTCATTGCCAAAAAGCTGGAATAGCTTGGTGATGGCTATAAGTAACTCTGTCCCTAGTTCAAACACTCTTAAGTTTTATGATGTTGGTCATGTTATTCTTAGCGAGGAAATGCGAAGAAAAAAAATAGGTGAGACATCAGGTAATGTGTTGACCATGGAGAGCAAAGGGAGACAAAAGGAGAGAGGAAAGAGCCCAGGTAAATGCGGAAAATATGAAAAGGGAAGATCCAAGTCTAGATTCGAAAAAATAGAGTGCTGGAACTATCATAAGAAAGGACATCTAAAGAAAGACTACAGAGCTCCAAAGAGTAAAGGAGTAGACAACAAGAGACTACTCAGGAAGTGAATGTAGCAGGTGATGTGTTACAAGATGCTTTGATTCTTGCATTAGATAATACTAGTGATTACTGGCTAGTAGATTCAGGGGCTTGATGTCATGCTACACCCCATAGGAAATTATTTCATGATTATGTTCAATGTGATTTTGGACATGTTTTATTGGGGGATAATGAACCATGTAAAATTGTTGGAAAGGGTAAGGTATGGATTAAGTTAAATAATGGAAATGATTGGTTGCTAAAAGATGTAAGGCACATTCCTGCTATGAAAACAAATCTGATCTCAATAGGGCATTTGGGAGATGGTGGTTGTTTGTCTACGTTTGGAGAAACATGGTGGAAGGTCACTAAAGGATCAATGGTAATAGAAAAAGGAGATAACATAGGTATGTTATATTTATGTCCTAATAATACTGTTTATTCTATCTCTGTAGCTTCCACAGAAATAGGTGTGGCGTTGTGGCATCATAGGCTTGGCCACATGAGTGAGAAGGGGATGCATATTCTCCACTCAAGGAAATTGCTTACAGATCTGAAGCAGGTAAGTTTGGAATTCTGTGAGAACTGTGTTTATGGAAAACATAAGAGAGTTAGTTTTCTCAGTGTTTGGAAACAAAAGAAGAGTGAAAAGTTAGAGCTTGTCCATACAGATGTATGGGAACCATTTTAGGTACAATCTCTTGGTGGCTTTCCTTATTATGTTACTTTTATTGATGATGCGACTAGAAAAACTTGGGTTTATTACATTAGATAGAAATCTAATGTGTTTGATACTTTTAAGAAGTGGAAAGATTTGGCTGAGAATGAGGCAGGAAAAAGGATGAAATGTCTCAGATCTGATAATGGAGGTGAATACTGCAAAAAGGAGTTTGACAGATATTGTTCACACAATGGAATTTGTAGAGAGAATACAGTCCCTAGAACATCACAAGAAAATGGTGTGTTAGAAAGGATGAAAAAAATGATCATGGAGCATGCAAGGTGTATGAGATTGTATGTAGGGTTGCCATTACAATTTTGGGATGATGGTGTAAACATTGTTGTTTATTTAATAAATAGAGGGCTTTTAAGTGCTTTGGATGGTGGGATTCCATAGGAGTCATGGACAGGTAAACAGGTAAAATACCCATTTTTTAGAACTTTTGGTTGTGAAGCATTTTCCATATTGATAAAGATGATAGAAAAAATCTTGAGGATAAATCCAAGAAATGTACCTTTATTGGATACGGGGTTGATGATTTTGGTCATCGTTTGTGGGATTATGAAAAATGAAAAATTATTAGGAGTAGAGATGTAGTATTCATTGAAAAGGTCATGTACAAAGATCAGTTGCAGGGAAAGAAAGTGGAAAAGGAAAACACAGAGTACACAGTGCTTGATGAAATCAAAGAAGATGAAGTTCCAAAGGCACCAGAAAATCAAGAACAGTAGCAAGCACCTAAAACTCATGCAACTGTAAGAAAGTCTACTAGGTTAAGTAGACCCCCTGAACGATTCTCTCCTTCGATGTATTATTTATTGATGATTGATTCTGGTGAACCAGAATGTTATGAAGAAGCAAAGCAGATAGAAACTAGAAAGAAGTGGGAGCAAGGCATGGATGGTAAGAAACCATACTTGGGATCTGGTTAAGTTGCCTGTAGGAAAAAGGGCATTGCAAAATAAATGGGTTTACAGGTTGAAGGAAGAAGATGGAGGTAAGAAGCGGTACAAGGATAGACTTGTTGTAAAGGGGTTTGCACAAAAGAAAGGTATAGACTTTGATGAAATATTTTCTCCTGTTATTAAAATGACTTCAATTAGAACTATTTTAAGTCTAGTGGCGGTACAAGATTTGCATCTTAAACAGTTAGATGTAAAAACACCCTTTCTCCATGGGGGTTTAGAGGAAGAGATTTTATATGCAGTGACCACAAGGGTATGAGGTCAAAGGATTTGGTTTACAGGTTGAAGAAGAGCTTGTATTTCCTTAAGCAAGCTCCAAGGCAGTGGTATTTAAAATTTGATAAGTTTATGACATCACAAGGTTATGATAGATGTCATTCTGACCACTGTGTTTATTTCAAGAGGCTGGACAACGAAAGATATATTATCTTGTTATTGTATATCCATGACATGCTTGTTGCAGGGTCTAACATGCAGGATATAAATATGCTCAAAATAAAACTAGCTAATTCATTTGCGATGAAGGATTTGGGTGCTGCAAAGCAAATCCTTGGTATGAGAATAACAAGAAACGTAAAAAATCGCAAATTGACATTGTCTCAAGGTGAGTACATAGAAAAGGTGTTGCATATGTTTAGAATGCAGAATGAAAAACCAGATAGCACACCTTTAGCCATCCATTTCAAACTAAGTAAGGATATGTGTCTAGAGACACAGGAAGAAATAGATTACATGTCCAGGATTCCATATTCATCAGTGGTTGGAAGCTTGATGTATGCCATGGTGTGCAAAAGACCAGATATTGCACATGTAGTAAGAGTTGTGAGCAGGTATATCAATAATCTAGGTAAAGAGCATTGGAAAGCAGTACAGTAAATTCTCAGGTATTTGAGAGGTACCACTTCACATGCATTATGTTTTGGAGGTTCAAACACTGTTCTATAGGGATATGTTGATGCAAATATGGATGGTGATAAAGATAGCAGGAGGAGCACCACAGGGTATGCTTTTACTGTGGGTGGGACAATAGTAAGTTGGAATTCAAAACTGCAATAGGTTGTTGCACTTTCAACAACGGAAGTAGAGTATGTTGCTGCTACAGAGCTAGTAAGGAGATGATTTGGTTGCATAGGTTCATGGAGGAATTGGGTAACAAGCAGGAGAATAGCATGTTGTACAGTGAAAACCGGAGTGCCATTCATTGTGCAAAGAACTCAACCTTTCATTCAAATACTAAACATATACAGTTCAAGTACCACTTCATAAGATCTGTTCTAGATGAAGAACTATTAAAAATGGGAAAGATACATACTAGCCAGAATCTTGCAGACATGTTGACAAAGGGAGTAACCAGAGAGAAAATGATTTCCTGCTCAGTTTCTGTTGGCCTTCAAGCATGAAGGTGAAAATAAGAAATTTTCCAAGTCCAAGGTCCAGAGCATAGTCCAGCAAGTGCAGGAGCGGTGGATTTGCTGTGATCAATCTCCAAGTGGGAGACTATTGGTTTGTGGAGCCTGATCTTCCAGATCTAGAGATATTATTCAGTCATGTTTGTAACCTATGTGTATTGTACACTTGTTCCCCTTACTTTGGGGTTTGAGGTAGCAACTTGAAAAAGCGGGCTTTGGGGTTAGAGGTAGCAGCTTGAAAAAGGGGGTTTGGGGGCGAAGCCCCCGAGAATTTTTTTTGGAATGTGTGTTGGCCAACAGTTATGCGGACCCATGGTATTGGTTTAACCGTAGTATTTTCCCATGGTATTTTTCCCCTATAAAAGAAATAATTGTAACACGACTGTGTATGGTATTATAGAATTGTAAACAATATCTATGATTGTGTGAGAGAGAGACTATAAGAGCGTGAAGAGGAAGTGCAGCGGTTTTGCTGCAGGTTGTATCCCTTCATCTTTATGGACTGTAATAAAAGGACTGAAAATTTCTTCATGGACATAGCCCATCATTTGGGTGAACCACACTATATTTGTGCCTCTCTGTAATGTGTTTAATGTGTTTTTCATCTTGTTTAATGATTTAACTTTATATCTGTTATTGCTCCGCAGTCCTATTTTCTAACAGGGCCAATGGGAGCATTCTTGGTTTAAATCTGGCCAAGTATAGAAGCATGCTTTGTATGTTCCTCGTTCTTATCAGGTATATCTTGAATCATGCATATAGGTTTAGGTTATCCCTATATGGATATGAATTTGAACCTTTTGTAACCCAAATTTTCCATAGGGTTAAACCTATTGGAAATTGGTTATTCATCCCATTTCATTTGTATTCTCCACCATTTTAACAGAAGAGCCTACTAAACATGGAACACTATAGTCAACACCCTATTTCCATATGGGTTCCCATGTTGATTTATTCTAACTAGCCTCATCATGACTTGGATTTTGAGAATGCATATTTCTCCTCCATATAGTTATGACCATTTCCTGATGGGATCCTTATTGTGTGTTAGTTTACATAAGCATGTATTGAAATATCAACATGAACACTTGTTCTTACTGCTTTGATGCTTATTAGTTATATTGTGTATACGCCTTTGCAATCACTTTTTACTCTATGACATCTATAAACCTTTGCTTATGTTTAGTTGACCTATACATGTTTGAACTATTTGATTCAGATCACTGATAGACCATTATTCATTGTCAGTTATTATTTTGGTGTTTTCCACAAGAATTGGCATGAAGTAAACCACATTTACCCTGTCCTACTTGGCCATTATACCATATTGGATAATCACATTTATTTGGTTCTATTTCATTGTCCATTGACACATAATCCTACTTCAAATAGCCAACCCATGGGGGGGAAATATGTAAGTGTGTGCACAAATAGCTCAATTTTCAACCCTTGTTTGCAATATGTATATTTCCCTTGTCCTAACCCATTCCCTTGAAATATATATGTACACCCATGCAACACTTGTTCCCTCCCATGTACTATAGCATTATTTATTCCTTTTTCAAGCCAATAAACGAAGAAATATATTAAAAAATCTATAAAAAAATCCAAAAATCCAAAAAAGGGGATTACTAAATATACCCATACTTCATCATGGAGAAAATGACAACACTCATTCCTTGTATCCTTTCAACACAACACATAATTTTGAATCTGTTGTCAATACACCATTTGCATTTTCCTTAGGAAGGTGTATCGGTAATTTGAACAAATCTCCAACGGTGGGTTATCCTTCCCATCATCTATCAACCTTTTGTCAATGCATCTAGCATTGGAAGATTTCATAATGGACGGTTACTCAAGTATTATGTTTCCAAGTGTCACTATGTGTAGTTTTATGTGTTCAAGGGATGTTAAATAGTGTTAGACATTCCTCAAATATTTCTGACCAATCATGTCGGCCTTCATTCTGTCAATATACAGTGTTTTTTCTCATGGGTCTACCAAATTATATCAAAATATTGATCTTTGTTTCATGTTAGTTGACGTGGGATGCGTTAATTCCCTTCTTCTAATGGATATATTCCTATCAACGTCAAATCATCATCTAGGAAGTCGATCTAGGAATCCAAAGATTAGTACCTTGGATCTTGCAGTCATTACTGGAAAGTTTCCTCACAAATGGAAATAGGTATACATCAATGACACCTAATTTTTTTATTGTACATGTGATCAACTTAATAACATCTATTCACACTTATTAGTTTGTACTCAAGTACCTTGGATTCCATCATCATTATCGACGGGTCTCCTCGCATATGTTAACGATATACATCAATGACCAGTAATCACATGGTGTTTTATTATGCTTGGCATCACCTCATATATTCACATTATATAAACGTGTACTATCATTGGTTTGTAATGAAGACCTTGGGAAATATAGTTGTATCACTCGTTGATGCACTTCTTGAGTTGCACAAGATTAAATTGCCATATCAAAGTACCATGAAGACCTGGATATTTTGCACTCATCAAAGTGCATGCATACATTTTTGTAATATTTACTTTTGACATGGATCCACTATGTATTATTCGTGGCCATGCTTGTTTACTGTTGATCATGGGTATACCGGCCTCAAGAAGATATTGTATATTTGGAAAATTTCCTTGTTTGACTTGCATGTGCTTTTCCAACTCCAATGCCCAAGATCCTACTCATTTTCTATCTTTCCTTAATCACTAAAGTGTATCAATTTGAAGAATATCAAAATAAAAACAATTTATTTCATCCCTTAGATTCTATTTGTAACTCACACTTAACACGCCTAAGATATGAAGTCTTAAAGCCTATTTTTATTTCTCCCACACAATGAAGACCAAAATTTTGGAACAATTGAGAGCTTTAATGTCTCATCTGATCACTCATTCCACAAAGGAAGAAGATTGTGAAGATAAAGGTTTATGTAAAGATTCCAAGTCCATGACCACTTAAGGGACAAAACCTAATTTCCAGAACTCCTAGAGTGGAAATAATACATGGCATGTGTATTAATTGCCCTAAAATCTTGAAAAATCAAGTCAAAATCCTGAAAAAACTAAGTAAAGTAGGTTTTTTTTATAAAAATAATCAAAATTCATGAAAAAGTTTAATCCTGCATTCATATTAGGAAATTGGGTGCACAAAAACCAATCCTATATAAGAAATAAGTTTGGGGTGAATTAAAGGACATAAAAATGAAATCAAAGGCATGATGGAGGAATTGAAGGCTAGAAAAGATTTTCTACTACAAGAGGTTTTGGGCATCAAAGGCATGGATGGTAGAGCAGTGAGTCTAGGAAAAGGAGAAGGAAGGAACCTTCAAGGATTGTAAGTATTTCTCCATTTCCATCTAATATGAATCAATCTCATTTCCCCCCCAACTCTTGTTCAATGGTTTCCCTCCAAGTTTTATTTTGAATTTGAATTGGTAGGAATCTAGATCTACCTTGAATTTCTTAAAGATGGTTTAGTAGGATGGTAGGAAGGATGTTTTGTGGTTAGGTTTGTAGTTATGAAGGGTATTCAAAGGGATGCAAGGATCATCTATAAATAAAACTCAATCAACCTTCAAGGCTACAAGAGGTAATATTCTTTCATGCTCTCCTTCTCAAACTCCATGAAAGAAAGCTTAAGATATTAACATAATTGCGATAATTGATTTGTATCTCTGTCAATTGGGATTCACCCACCCATATAAATAGGGGAGTAAGACATAGATTCATATGTAGAAACTATACTAACAAGTGTGGGCCTATGGTAGTTTTTTAAGAGTGGAAGAAAAGGACACAGGAAAGGAAAATCATGATTGTATTGTTAGTGTTGAAATTCATCATGACACTGAAAATCAAGTTTATGTTGGACTCGTACAATAAATTATTCAAGTTCATTATGATGAGACTAGTCCCATATTATTAAACTATAAATGGATCAAACCATCCATAATACAATGTGATGAGTATGGATTTCTACGTGCAAATACATGTCAAATTTGATCAAAGACTAGTGAGCTATATATTTCCCCTCTTCAAATTACCCAACCATTTATAATTGAAGATGCAACAAGCCCAAGATGGTCATATGTCATTCACTTAGAGTCTTGTTTGAAAAGGAAATTCATGGAATATGTTGATATAATAGTCGATGGGGAATGTAATAGTTTACAAGAAACGTTGAAAAAGAAGCTGAAGATGAAAATACAGATATATTTGAAGAAGAAACTTCGATTCCCAATGAAGATGCTAAGATAGAGAATGTAATGCATGTTCATGAAAATATATTGTATGAGGACGATGAAGAAAATGAATTAAATGCATACACGAGTGATCACAATTTTGATCTTGATAGCAATGCAAGTCATCACGATGATGATTTGTCACCTTAAATTTATGGGATAAATTTTTTCTATGCAAATTGGATTTTATTGTTTTGGTCCTGGGATTAGCCATTGGTTGCACTAAACTTTGTATTAAGCTTTGTATGGATTTTATTTTTTGGCCATGGGATTAGCCAAATACTTGGTTTTGGTAATGTGCAATGTTTCAAATATGCTTGGATTTTGTTCCTTATGTCAAAATATTACGTCTGAGAAATGCTATAAATGGATGTCTTTGAGTTTCAATGGTAACAAATAATGGAAGTATTCTTTGATTGTATTCTATAATGATAGACAAACACATATATAAGTTGTATTAAACAAAACTTTTATATACAAAATGTGGTAATATATGGAATTTGAGTTTTTTTATAAATGATACAATGAGATTCAAAGGTGTATGTCCAATTCACAAATTCTAAAATTGACTATGTTGCATATTGTCCTTCATTTCATTGTTATAATAAAAGTGCACTATGCCAATATCAAATGATCTTACACATTTAAACATTATATAGAATTATATCATATGAAAGGAAATATGGTATATTCATTCTTATTAATCATAATATGTTATTGTATAACCAAGATATTTTATAGTCTTTGTTTGTCCATACTTGTAATGATGCTTTTTTATGGGAAATGTTGGACATAAAAGATATGAAGAATATGGGGATGAAACCTAAAAGTGGCTCAAGAAATTATGAAAATGTTGGAGAATATGAATGTGTTTGGAATGAACACGTTTCAAGAAATGAAGAATGTTTATCATCTCTTGGTTTGGAAAATCAGTAAGTAGTTATTCCTTGAACTTTTTCACTTCTATGCATATTTTATGGTAGTTGTATATAATCTATTTGATGTTATAAACCATATATGCTTTCACTTCTCATTTTATAAGTTTAAAGGAAACATTTGGATTCTAGAGAAAAAGAGCATAACCAAAAGGAAAGGAAAGGTACATCATTGGCAGCTCCTGGTTTGGTAAATTAGTAAGCAGTTATTGCTTTAACTTTTTCACTTCTATGAATATTTTATGATAGTTATATATAATCTATTTGATGTTTTAGGCCATAGATGATTTCGATTCTCATTAGAAAAGTTTTTGTTTTATAGGAAATACTTGGTTTCTAGAGAAAAAGAGTAGAACAAAAAGGTAAGCAAACAGACATCATTGGAAGCTCTTGGTTTGGCAAATCAGTAAGAAGTTGTTCCTCAAAAATTTTCACTTCTATGCATATTTTAATGATAGTTGTATAAAATATATTTGATGTTGTAGGTCATATATATGATTTTGATTCTCATTTGATAATTTATTTGTTTTATAGGAAAAAACTTGGATTCTAGAGAAAAAGAGCATAACTAAAAGGCAAGCAAAGGCACATCATTAGCAACTCTTGGTTTGGAAAATCCGTAAGTATTTATTCCTCGAAATTTTTAACTTATATGCATATTTTATTATAGTTGTATATAATTTATTTGTTGTTGTAGGACATATATGCTTTTGATTATAATTTAACAATTTTTAATTTATTTTATAGGAAAAAGTTGGATTCTACACAAAATGAGCAGATACGAAAGGAAAGAAAAGGCACATTGCTTCCAGAAGTTCGTATAATCCTACGACTTGGTGGATAAATACATGGAGAAGATGCTGACAATACTAATGATAAAATTCCTAATATATCACATGATCATGTCCAAGCTAATATTGCTGAAAACCAGGAATATTTTGGAGATTCAGGTTTGCAAGACCTTTTTTTAAATTAAAACAAATATTTGAAGGAATATATGAGTATATTGGTGAGATAGCTAGTGAAACACTTGATGTGTCAAACGAGGAACCAATTAATCCTTCAACCGCCATAGAAAAAATACATGTTGTGTCCACAAATATGAGTGCTTATTCGACATCACCTAGTCTTGATTTTGAAGATGTATCACCTTCGGTCAAAAGAAAAAGAATTAGTAAAGGCTTGTATAGGAGTAAAAAAATGGAATCCAAAGAAATAAAATAAGAAGGGAATAAAGTATATTTGGTTGAGGTAAAATATGAAAAACCTACTAGCCCAATTGCTTCAAGGTGGACCTCAGAGTTGGGCACAAGAATAAGGTCTTATTTGGATGTCACCAAAACCAATTTTTCATATCGAGATCCAAGAAATATGGATCAAGTAATCCAAAAAATGGAAAAGATAAGAACATAATGAGACAATTGATTAATAATTTTTGGCATAAATGGAGAAAATCAATTTTGGATGGAAAAGATAGGGAGATCAACTTGACTCCGAAATAGTGGGAATATTTGAAGGAGAGTATGCATGATAAAGAATGGTTGGAAAGGAGTACAAAAGGGAATAATGAAAGATATGATGTGAGGTATCAATTTTTTGGGTCGGGATAAGTAACGAGCCAAAGAAAACATGTTTGTAAGTGTATGGATTTTTTGTATGTACATTGTGTTATGCATTTTGATTTGTCTATATATCCAAATAATTGTGTGTTGACAATGATTGGGTTCATGGAGATAATGGATAACTAGGCGTGAGTGAATGTTTGAATATATCATGGCTGGATTAGAAATTCCAAATATAAACATATGTAAAAAATCCAATAGGAAGATCATTTCCATCTATTGTATTCGAGAAAAGCCAAATTGGAACCATATATTCTGTTGAAAACCATAGTGAGGATTATAAACATGCAATGGAATGCATAAATGGATTGGAAAACATAATGTCAACCATATCCTCCGACATTAACCCTCTTGTTGTTGCATAAGAAAATAAAGGATTTCATAGTGATTTAGATGAGGTAAGCTAATTATTATTTCCTTGCAAGCATTTCTTCACTTGAATTTTATATCTATTGATGTTTTGGTTCCATTTCCCTTCGCCGAATAGAAATGTTTGTTAATAACAGGGATACAATATAAATTTGGGTGGTGAAAGAATTAAAAAAGACAAAAAAAGGGTTCATGAACATTCAAAGGTCTTATTTTTGTTGTTGTATTTACTATTTTGTTTCCTATATTATTGTGTTATAATGTTAAATTTGATTTGTGCATGATGGAATCACATGCTTGATATAATTAAAGTAAAAAGTACTGCAGTATCAGAAAGTCGAAAATATCATAATATTTATGTGCTTCAACATTTCTGAATAGTGCCAAATCCTGCTAGTGTTTCAAAATTAACTCGATGAGTGCATATAATTTTGTTATTATTTAAATAAATATGCATGCTTTTGGAATTTAATTGTAATAATTATTTTCTTATATTTATGTACACTTTTTTTTTACAATTCCCATTAATTCTAGTAGGGCATAAAGTATTCCAGGTAGGTGACAAAGTGAACATATTACATCCATATGACAGTTCTATTGCCGACACCAGACAAATTAAGTTACTTTCAATTATCCATGGAGTGGCATTTGGACCTGAAGATGCAAATGTAATGGACATTAATTTCACAAGTAAGAACCCCTTGCATATGAAGATATGATTGATGGATGTGAACATTTGAAGGAGACAAAAAATAGTTCCATTTGGTGGAAAACAAAATATTTGGGAAAATCTTAGATCTAGATGATTTTCATGCTCTTGTTGCAAAGCTTGATATATTGTTGAGACTTGAGAGTATTGACTAGTGTTGTAATGTTTTTAAGAACTTAAACTGGACCATTCAAACCAATACTTTTTTTAATTTCCTTACAAAATAATATAAGTTCTTAGTTACATTCCATTTAA
This sequence comes from Pseudotsuga menziesii, assembly GCA_001517045.1. Lineage (NCBI taxonomy): Eukaryota > Viridiplantae > Streptophyta > Pinopsida > Pinales > Pinaceae > Pseudotsuga > Pseudotsuga menziesii. The sequence goes on along the minus strand of LPNX010598952.1, from coordinate 78,797 downwards.
TGCATAAACGATAATAATTGCCATATTTTTTCCTTTTTTTCCTTCATATTTTATTTGTAATGCTAATTATTATTTTGAATTATTATTACTAGTCAAATTCATGTGCCATGTATATATCATTGATTGACATGTCCCATTTTTGAATTTCTAAGTGGTCTTTAGGTATACCTATTGCTAGATTGTATCAGATGTATTTATAATGGTAAATGTATGAGACTATTCACTGATTGTTGAAAAAGGACTTAGTTTTATATTCTTGTTAAAGTAATCTTTGTTGTCTGTATTGTTTTATGGATTCCATTTTTTAAATTGTTTTTAGAGTTCATGGAATAAATGAGACCAATAAATGGAATAAAAAACTCATGAGACCAATAATTGGAATAAATGATATTCATCCATTAATTAGTACTAATCATCATATTCAATAGATAGTGTGCAATGCAATGGTTATACATATAGGACAATTCGAATTGCTAAAGAGGCAATTGAATCTACCAACCTGGACTGACTCAAGAGCTAAATCAGTGTGGGAAACTGACCACTAGAGCTTACTAATGCAACTATGCATCATTGATTCTGTCTACAATTAGTTAACTGAAGAGAGTAGGTGAGTAAATGTTCCCTACTTCCCTTTAATCATACAAACTAGCACTAGAGAGACTGAGAGTGAACTAATTGATGGGAATCAGAGCATAACTGGACATAATTGAATACCTACTAGAGTCAACTGATGGACACTATTGGTGGTTCTCAAAGTGGGTTCCTAAAATATAGGGATTGATCCCCAGAGCACCAAAAATCATGTAGACAGGTGCAGTAAGTGGTAGGTGTTACCTAGGTATGTCCCCCATGCACTAATGAAGTGATGATGATATCCTAATCTAGAAAATGAACAAATAGACTATGTGGGTAAAGGGAGGATTAATTTATCCCAACACCCCCATTTAATCCTATCTTTGGACAACATGGTCCCTCGAAACTAAGACCAAAGGTCACCCATACAATCTAAATGTAAAAAAATAGTTGTCCATGTAAAATGAGGAAAGAGGAAAAACCTCATGGGGAAAATCCTCCCTCAAGAATGCATATGAGATACACCAAAAATAAACTGCTCCAAATCAAAGTAGACGTGAACTTGATTGGATGCCTTGAGGGATTTTCTTCTTGGGAAGAAGAGGAATATGATCAACTTGATCAGAAACATAGGCATGTGCATAATAGATTATGGGACAATGTAGAGCAACTAACATGTTATAGTACTTGACAAGAAATTTATACTCAAAACGAGAACTCTAGCCATAAAAACTCCTATTTTTGTGAAAAAACACCAAAAAACACCCCCAAATCAAAAAATGGTGTTATCGGTATCACCACTTTCTTTTTGGGCTAAAAATGTGGGCATGGATGAAAACAGAGCTTAATGTAATTTATAATAATCTCAAAATCAAGCCCCAAATTTAAAATTGATGCTACCGGTAGCACATTATTTCAAAAAATGACATAATTATATCATTTTATCATAATTTCAAATTATACTTATTAAAATTCTTAGTAACACTCTATAAAACTTGCACTATCTTAAAGAAAAATTATTCAAGAAATTATTATACCACTATTTCCATATAAAATAAAGGAATTTATAATAATACTCATAATAAAATCATATATTAAACCATAAGACATAGAAGCTATTCATATTAAAATTGAAACACTCATATCAATTTGCCACACAGACAATGTCATCTTAATAAAAAAGATAAAATGTTTCATGTGCAAATAGAGAAATCAACACATGGATTCTGACACATAGCCATAAACTACATTTTCTTCAGATGAAGATGTAGATGACTAGTATTCTTCTCTACTATCAATAAGTGCACCATATGAGTCTTCATGTTGGCCAAACATTTCATATGACATATTCCTTCTCGATCTACGCCTCGGTTTAGTAGACTCCCATGATGCAACTATTTATTGTGGAAACAATATTTTTATAGTATTTGTAGTATTGGAGCGAAGAGTGCCTTTCTTTGTCAACTGGAAGTCATAAACCAGTATGTCAACATATTCTAAGTTCAAAATTTCAATACAACAATGATTTACATTTTGACCCTTCATTTTTCTCCTTCTGCAAACCTTTTTCTGAACCACCATATATGGATTGTACACACCATCAAATGGGTGTGTGTCAGTTGCATACTAATGTATTTCAATGGATACAACTTCTTCATTTTGTTTATTGACCTTTATAACTTTTTCAATCGAGAATGGATAACCTCGTGCATGTTCTATAGCCAACATTACAATCATACAACCTTCCTTAATATCTTGTATTGAGCCTCTATAAAGGTCTTCCATTTCCTCGCGTCGTGTCGATGACATTCTAGACCCAATAAACATTTCCCTTTCCTCTTCTTGAGAAGGATGAACACCTTCCGGTTCAACATTTATTTCCTCATTTTCATTTGACATACTTTGTGTCTAATGAAATGGAATCTTCAAAAAATATCTCTATTTGTAGAGTTTGAAATTATGTTATTTTTCTCCATGAAAAAAGACTCCCACCAAACAGTATCAGCAACATTAAAATAGTCATATGTATCTTTGATATACTTTTTGATATCTTCCAAGCATTGAGAAGAATCAACATCTATATTGTGTTGGCGTGCATTTTGAATCTCGATAGTTGATTGCAATAACAATAAATTTGAATCATAAATTTGACGAATTGGGATGAATTTCATAAATGTTAAACTAAATGTAGGCCCCCATTATGCACTTATTGAGCACTTCTTACTCGATAGTAGTGTTTTCCCATCAATATTTTTTATACGAAATTGATGTTGGAAGTTAATGTCATTAATATTTTCAATGCACCTTTGTTCACCATGCAATCCCATAATAAATATTCACATGTCAACAGTCTCCTCCAATGTTAGTACAACAGGATCTGGATTGTATGTATTTTTAATCATTTCAGTTAATGATGGGACACTCCCAACATTCTTCCTCCCCAAATTCACTACAAAATGGCTAAAAATTTGTTTAATATGTTCATGTGCATGTCAAACAAGCAGGAAACCAACTTTAACCTTCTAAAAAATCCCATTTCAACAAGCATGTTTAGATAACCAAACACAATCTAATTTTTTCTTTCCCAGCTGGTGTTGTCCAATTACAGATACAAAACTCGAGGAAGATTGTTGAACCAATGAGTAATCACATGGTGAATTATGGTGATTGTCAATTTTTCATCATTATGAATATTTGGAGATGTAAAGTAAACCCTTGGGGACATCTGACCATTAAAAACCATACAACCAACCACGTCAAAATTGAATAAAATTTTCCTCCTTCAAATTCTTTGGTACATGAACAAAATGTGGTAAAAGTGTTTTTTTTCGATCCATGCCATCAATTATCAAACCCAAATAATTATGTGGATCATCATAACACTTCTTGCAATGTTTGTATAACTTTTTTCGTTCAACTGATTGTTTATGCGATGTGCTTTAAGTTCTTTGATAACATAATCTACAAATAAAATAAAATAAAACATTAATGAGATCTTATAATTGATATGTATAAGATAAAATAAAAATTTTAGAGACGCACCTCTTTCTATCCCTTCTTATTTATCCCTTCTTTTTTAAGAGAATCACATATACTACAAACCCCATCCTGGACCTCTTAGTAATACGGCATTGTTGAACTCTATTTTCCATAGTCTTGTAAAATATGCATATCTTATGAAATTGTTATTTCCTTTGGCCTCTTGAACAAATTACTTGTACATGTTGTATATTTCCTACCTTGAGGAATTATCTAGAATGTGTATGGTTTCTCTATCCAGCATACTCTCTCCATGCATAGAAAAGAATTCGCGCATCCATGATATTGAAATGTTTGTCATTGGCCCACTAGATCTTCCATGATATTCTTTAGAATAAAAAGTGGGATCATTTTCTATCAGTGTATGGATTCTTGATAGTCGAAGATTACCAATTGAGTGAATTCTCACTACAAAAAAATTGAGTTTTAGGGGGGGTTGTCTTCCGCCTCCAAAAGTCACTTTTGGGGATTTTTTTGGCTTTGAAAGTATTCTTTACAAAACAACCCCTAATAACAATGACACTAAAATTTTTGACTTTTAGGGGCAGTTTTGGAAGAGACCAAAAACGCCCCTAAAAGTTACTTTTGGGGGCGGTTCTACCCCCTCCCCCCCCAAAGTGACTTTTAAGGGTGGTTCTAAACCCCCCTCATAGACACCTATGGGGGNCCCCCCCCCCCCCCCCCCCCGCCAAATAGCACCGACGCTAACAACTTGTGCTTTTAAGGGTGGTTTGGGAAGTGATCAAAGCGACACTAAAAGTGACTTTTGGGGGCAGTTCAACACCCCCCCTAAAATGATTTATTACAAAACTTTGGGGGCGGTTGAAAATGCCCCCAAAAAGTCTTTATTACAAAAATTTGGGGGCGGTTATAAACCCTCCTCATACGTACCTACGGAGGCGGTTCGAAACCCCCCTAAAACTCTTTACAAAACTTTGGGAGCACTTATGAACCTCCCTCGTATAAACTTACATGGGGGGGTTTTGAACCCCCCTCGCTGTAACATACAAGGTTAGTTTTGAAGCCCCCTCATAGTGACATATGAATTCAATTTAGAACCCCCCTCGTAGTAACATACAAAAACGGTTTGAAACCCCCCCTATAGCCATAATAAATCACAATAAAATATATTTTATTAAAAATATAAATATTGCAATATCATTAGGGATTAAGGAATCAAACCTTCAATCTCCTACTTGTAAAGTGGGTTCTCTTCCTTTGAGATAGAACCCTGTAAAAATTGGGAAAAGGGGCAATATTGACAACAAGATTGCATCATTTATAATTATAAGAAAATACTAAGAATCCCAACATTGTTTCTAACTTGAGAGACCTAAGGTGGACCTAAGGAAGTAGTATAAATGAAGGAGCATGGAACCAAATAAGGATTCCTCTTATGAATTGTATCTAAGTTGAAAAAGTATAGACTCTTTGTTTCAAGGAACCAATTTTCATCCAACCTAACCAACCAATAGTTAGTGAAAAATGTGTCCAAGCAAGCAAAGTCTCCATTAACTAAGCCTTTCTCAACACTTATAGAGAAAAGAGAATCATTAAGAATCATTAACAAAGTTATTATTAACAATTTGGGAGTTGAATTCTTCAAATCGATAGTACAAGTAGGAAAAAAATATAGATAAATATTTTGTGACCTAATTGATTGATTGATGCAAAAGAAACTACGGGGATAAGGTAGAATCTATTACATGTAGCCATGTGGGATTGGAATATTCAAGTGCTTCAGATCAAGTTGCACATCTTCCATTATAATGATCTCCATTTTTCTAGGAAACTGACTATTGTTACACACATTCTTCATGCTTCCCATGTCTATTATGATTATCCATTGTCCTTTCTTGGATCAAATTGTACGCTCTACTGTCCTTTTATTCATGTCCAACCGATCGAAAAAAGTTGCGGACAAGGTTCGCTGGTTTTGACACAATGTTATGAAGGTATACACATTCTTTAGACCAATGTACTCTAGTCTAAAAAATACAACACCATGGAAATCCTCCTTGACTTAATGGATTCAGGGCTCCAACCTGTAAATATTTGGGAAAGTTTGGGCATTGATCCTTATGATGTCCCTTCGACCAACATCGACTACAAAATACTTCTTCACAAAATTATTTTCCCTTCTTAATATCTTGCAACTAAATAGTGAGGTTCTCCAATTGTGATTGGATCTTGATCATGTCAATCCATGTTTCTCCAACTAGTGAATCTCCCAGTTTCATCGAAATTTCCAGATATTCTTCCTAAGATGTGATCTTCTGTTGCATCAGTGGCATCAGGATGTGTGGTGCCAAAGTTGTGATAAACCATTCCTTATGTTGCACATCACTCATTCCAAAGTTGAACTTAACTATCATAGTTTTGATTCGTTTATCAAAATCCCACACTGATTCATTAGGGTACTTCTTTATTTCCTTCAATTTGGTAATATTCTACAATTTAGACTTTGGCTTCTTAAACTCCTCAATAAGTCCAGTCCTTATTTGTGCTAAGGTTTTATGGGGATGCTGTGATGGTACTTGTACAAATTTCATGTGCCAATCCAATGCTCGACCTAAGAAGGGAGTCGTTAGTTGTCCTTTCTTGATATCTTCATCTTGCATTTGTTTTACTGTCCATACTACTTCGCATAATAATTACTATTGTTCAGGATATTCAGTCCCATTACCCTGGAATAGGGGTAGTTTTACGTCATCACCAACCATTCTGGGTCTTCTCCTAGTATTCATCGATCCACTACTATTATTGTTGGCCTAACACACAAGATAACCATGCATCGATCTTGTGTTTCTTCCTCCTAGGTTCAGCATAGTGCACGGAGGTGTAGGTACATTGTCGCTTTGGGTTGTTCCTTCCTCCTGGGTTTGGTGCAGTGCATAGAGGTGTAGGTATGTTGTCTCTTTGGGTTGGCCATTCCTCAGACTTAGGTGTAGCTTGGTTATTTCCTTAATCACGACAGGGTCGCTCAGTCCCTTGTGGTCCCTTCTCGCATTTTTCTATTTTGGTCGCACCAGGAATCTCCTCAGTCCTCAGTCTCTTCTCTTTTCTGAACCTCACCCCACTTCATAAGAGATCGCACTCTTACATGGGTTCCCTCAAATCCTCGTCATAACTTCCATCCATCTACCCCGTATCATTCCATCCAAACTCTCACCTTCACAGTACCCGCAACCTCTACACACCAGGAATTTACTCGTCGAAATTCATTTTTAGTATTCCTTTTTCGGAAATGAGCATCTTAATCCATATTTGCAATGACAATAGAAATATCCCTCTTTGTCCCTTAAAGAATTCTCTTTTTGCTTCCTTGTAGGATTTAATTACATCGACATTGAACTCTGTAATGTACCCTTTAAAAATGTTGTATATCCACACATCAACAACCCTTGAATCTTTATTGTTCACCCTTCGCAACTCTTGAATTAGTTCTTGGATCCACCGATCAGGTTCACCTCCTTGAAAATTTTTCTTCTGAAAAGTAAGTTGCGCCAACCACTCGTACAGTACTATCAAAAACTCAGAGAAGAATATCTCATGAAAATCAAAGTAGATATATCTTCCCAACCAATGTTCAGTCGTCAATCTAGTGTTCGGATTTTCTTCTTCCATAAACTCTTGAGCCTTCGGATCAAACTAGTACTGGTTCTCTGGTTTCGTCAGATGCCATAACATGTCCTCTTCTTTCTTACACTATGGTCCTGACAACAAAACCATTTGTTGACACTATCCTTTCGACAGGGTTTTACTTTGTATATCTTTCGATACCTATCGATGCAAAATCCCTAAATATTGGATCAGACAGGTTTTAACCTATACAACAACATTTACAAAGCAGGTGTAGTATCACCCGAGATGTTTGAGGGAGGTCTGCAGCAACCAAGTTTCTGCATAGGGAAGATGAATTTTGCACTATCTGTTACTCTACCACAACATCCTAGAATCCAGGGTTTCAATCATACCATTATCCATATTTACTTATCATTATGGGTTACTTTCATACTTACTCAGATTTAGATCGACAAATATTTGTTAACATCATGATTCATATTTTCATTTAGATTAACTAAGACATCGACATATAGTAAACCAACAAACTCTGCAAGGCTTTGCATCATTCATATTTAAATAAGTAAGCACATAGATCGCCTAATTATAGGTTTCCCACAATTCATTATCAGACTATGTTCAAAACGAAACACATCTTATAGAAAAACAAACAATAAGAATAATTGTGTCATCAACAAATCCTTCATATCATTAATACCTAAAATACATCGTAAAAGATAGAGATATCCTTGGTCAATCAGCCTCAGACCAGAAAAATACATTCATCGTTTCATGATGCCTCCTCCTAATGCCCTCCTTTTGTAATTACACTTCTAACTCTACTTATACGCTTACTAAGTCGTTACAAAATGGTCCACTTGACCAATCTCCTAACTAACTTGACCAAAATTACCACACTTATTGGTTTCTTCATTCGTCGTGGTTGACTCTTCTTTCTATCGACGTCCTTCTTGTCGGTGGTGGAAACACACTTTGCGCACTCTAATCCCTTACCAACACCTAAGAAACCACCTAAATAGGACAAAAACACTCAATTATGGACCAATCATATGTGTTCTTTCGATGATGTGTATGGGAAATACACCCATAATTGTCCTCACTTGGTTAAGGCATGCCAACTATGGAACAAGGATAACCAACGAGAAATGAATGCTACCCCTTAGGGACAAGAAAATACACCTTCATCTCAGCCTATACAAATGCAACCAATGTATTGTGAACCCCTTCCCTCCATAATGGATAGTCATAGGGAAACATTTGGCAACTTATCCACCCAAACTAGCTACATCTAGTCAACCTTATGACTCTAGGTACCAACACCTCCTTATGATGTCCATTGATTTGAACCTTCAAATGCAATGTAACCAATACGGTTCATCCATCAAAACTTTCACTACTAATAAGGGGAAGCACACCACTCCATTCGGTGAACCCTTTCACCTACCTCGAATACCTACCAATGGGATCCACAAATACCCTATGTTTCATTTTCATTTCCTTTCAAATAATCCCATTGGTTGGGATAATCCCAATTGTAGAATTATGGACAACTTAGCAAAATCCCCATCTACCATGTAAACACTAAAATTTCTTAGGAACTACTATGCACAACACAAAGTATTACTATTAGTTCTAGGTGTGATTGATCCTTCAAACTCCCATTTGAGACATTTGATTTGGATCAAGCAGAGCCACAAATGCATTGTCGATGAAGTCATCTCCACTTGCATCATGTCAACTCATGTTTGTGTTAGAAATTTAATTGTTATACAAGATCTTAAAACATTTCACATCATAACATCATAACCATATGCAATAGGATCACTAAATGAAAGACAAGAAAAACAACACAAAAGAACATAGAGATTTATCGTGAGAAACCCTCATGGGGGAGAAAACCCAACAAAACTTTTTGAATATAGAATTCAACCAAGTACAGTGTAAAACCCCAAGAACAATACATACAACTTCTTTTCTCACATATACCTCTTCACTCTCTCTCTCCAGTGCACTTGCTTGAGTGTGAAGTATGTACAAATGAATGGAGGTTCCTCGCCTATTTATACTCATCAAGTGAGTGACTCAATTACCTAACTAGGTAAGCCAGGTTGTCTAATTGGGGCTAACCTACCTAGAAAGACTCAAAATAACATTTATATAATACTTTTTTGGGTACTATTACCTCGACTTACAGCATAGATTTTACCTTATGAGTTTTACATGATTAATTACATAAATGACATCTCTGAATAGAGGAATAACATCTCCGACGGAAGAATACAATAACAGTACAATAGAATATCTTTCAAAGTTACATTTGTTTCAACACTCCCTCTTAATAAGCAAGGTATTATACATCATCAGCAACAACAACAACAACAACAAATGTACAACTGACTGGTGAATCTATATGTCATAGGAAGTTTTCAAACAATAACAACATCAACATGGAACATCTTCATTAGAATCAGCCAAGCCTTATCAGGACAACATACCAATCCTAGATGGAGCTTCCACACAACTGCAACAAGAAACCACATCATCATCATCACTCCATCTTACAAGGGATGCCCTTTCATACTACACCAATCTTGTCTAGAAAGTATTCAAACTTTGTATGAGATATAGGCTTATTCAATACATCAACAACTTGTTCTTCATCATTCTTCTCTTGTAGGTGATTGCACATGATCCTTCCTACAAGTGAAATTCAATTGTATGATTAGAAACATTTCATAATATTCAAAACATATTCATAATGAAAAATTCTTATGCATAAATACATATGCAACTATCTTATCCAATGCTTCAACAAAACATTCATCCATATCTCCTATATATACAGTAACTTTCTAGATTCCTTCCATCTGTACCAGAACCTTATTAAGAGTGTGCACTACCCCTAACAAGTCAGCAAAGAGGTTTCATTATAGATAAGTAACAACTATGGAATTTTGTACATCGCCATAGTCTACTTACCCATCACATGCAAGTTAGTAGTATACTATTCATTAATGTGAACACTCTAACATGCATAATATATTTCCTAAATCTAGGAACATAAATATGGACACATCTAAACAATATCATTGAAGAAACTAGATACATAGGAAATGACAATTCAAATACTTATCTTTTGTTTGTTTGTTTGTTAGACTCCCTTTTGATCTTTTGTCTCATTGTAGAAATTATTGGAGTCTCTAACAACATCTGCTACTTCATTGTATTATTCTGAGGACCTGTTCTAACTTGCTCATGATCGAAAATGTTGAGAAAGTATTCTACACCATAGATCAAATAGGATTATGTACTGGTTCTGAATCAATGTGTCCCTACAAATGAATCATTTCTTATCCAATGCTTAAATTAATAAGAGTATGATATTCGTCTTCATGGGTAGAATTATTCTAGATCAAAGTACATATTCCTCGACACTTGAGAAATATTCCCTTGCTTTCTTCTTAGTTGCAATATATTCAACCTATGTCGTACTGAGAGAACATTGATCTTCTCTTTGCTTAGCTGTAAGATCACACCTGATCCCAAATTAAAACAACATCTTTAAGTGCTGTTACTTTCTTCAACACTTCCTACCCAATATGAATATCCATATCTGTGTAATATGATCTCACTATCAGATGCATAGCTGAGGCTACAATCCAATGTACCATTTAGGTACCTCATCACATTTTTTGCTGCAATCATGTGACCATTTAGTAGTTCATAAGTGTTCACTATAAAAGCAAGTATTCGACCTCATGTTTGTCAAATAAATTAACAAACTAATCATCTATCTGTATATTGTGGCTTCAACTATATCTGAAATAGGATTACATAGAAACTTCATCTTTGGTGCCATCGGTGTAGGTATATCCTTGCAATACAACATTTATAATATTTTCAAAATCTTGACTACATATTTTCCTTCGATAAGGAAAATATCCTCTCGATTCTGCCACACCTTTAATCCTAAGAATCATGTCAATATTCTCAAAATCTAAGATCCATTGCAGTCACTCCCTTTGAAGAGGAGCACCATATTCCCTCTATGTCGAGACATTATGCAATGGAGTGACAAGTAGCCTCCTTTATTGTTAATATTTGGTGTATCCATACATTTCATCTCTAAAGGTGAGTTGATACCAATATCCTCCATCTCAAACTTCTTGCAAGTTCCCCTTTCACCCATCTATGAGCTTCTTGTCCTCTGTAGGCTTCCATATTCAACCTTTTAGCGAAGTTTTATATCTCCATCACTCTAGGTTATCCTCAAGCTCCTCATGTAATTGTATGTATTATCCCATGGGTTCCTTCTGAGCCTGCGCATATGTGGTTCTTTGTAGAGAGTCCCAAATCCTAGAGATTGTTTGATATTCCCTTCTACTTCAATTAAACCAACTATCTCATGTAATATCAACCACTGAAGAGGTGTGTCTGAAAACTAGAGAAACATATCTCCATAATCAAATCCCTCTTTCTAAGAGAAACCATGAACTTTGATTTGTATTTCTCGATGATACCATCTACTGTATGCTTGATCTAGTATATCCACTTGGAAGACACTACAAACTTCCCTTCAAGTCTTGGAACTATATCCTAGACTTCATTCTTCATAATTCAATTGGTACTCCTTGATCATAACATCCTTCCATTCTTTCTTCTTGGGTAATTCTTTCGCAATGTTTCCTTTCTCATCACAAGTGAAACATTTGAGTTGTGAGAGGTCCTTCTTCTGAAATCTTTTATACTTGAGAGAATGTTTTTCCTTCTTGTTCTTTCTCTTCATGGCATGATCTATTAGGGCTTGATTTTCATCTTCATCCATCTCTTCTTCTCCTGCTATCAATTGAGCTTCTTCTTGTGTGTGTTCCCATAGTCTACTAAATTTGGTGAGCCATCTTGTAACACAAATTCCTTGAATTACATATTCCCATGATATTGGGATACCATTCAAGGTTTTTATCTCCACTTATGCTTCTTTGACATTGTCTCCAATAGATTCTAGTTGTTCCTTGATCTGGGAGACCCTTGTAAAGTAATATTGGATGATTTTTTATATCTCTATCTTCACACCATTAGTTGAGTCCTCAAGGTCATTTTCATGTTAGTATTCTTTCCTTCATATAAGTTGGTCAATACATTGAACCTATACTTGGGAGTATTTGAAGAGGATACAAATGAGATAAAATGGTCTTTAATGAAGATGGAAATAATCCTCTTGGATTTTACCAAGCCCTTCTTATGCTTGCCTTTGTCCTCATTTCCCCGTGGATATGCAACTTCTTCTTTGACATAGTTCTCCAAGTTATGCTCTTTCAAGTATGAGAAGCACTCTATATTTCCATGCCCATAAGTTCTCAACTCCTTCACTCTTGTCATTAAGATTGGTACTATTTTTCATCTTGATAAAGTGAGAAACTTAAATGGAAATAGAAAGAATATAACTTACTAATGAGATTGCTTCAACTATATGCTTGTTTCAATGCTTTTTGGAAGACTGCTTCTGGTGGACCTAGGGTTTGATAGAGAAACCCTATTTTTTCATCTTTTGTGACTTGAAAATATGATTGGATAGAAATATGACCCTCCTCAAGCTGAGTTGATCAGTATACTCCTTTTCACAGATCTATGGATAGAACTATAAAATATCAGATGCCTTAGTTTTCTCCATAATAGTGTTTGGTCAAAAAATGAAAATCCACAGAACTAGAAACTACTTCAATAGAAATATGTGCCCTCATAGGGTGAGTTAGATGGTCCTCCTTTCTCAACTGATATGTGGAGAGAAGTTCTTGGAACATGAAGCCCTAGTTTCTTTAATTTCTTCTACTGAAATTTTTGGTCTTAATTCTGATGTATCTCCAAAAAAAATTCTCCTCAAGGTTTAAAACTTTGTCCTAGGATATTTTGATTTGTATTGTATCCAACCCCACAAGTTAGAGAAATATTGCATTTACAAAATAGAACTTATGCTAATATTCCCAAGCTTACATATTTATGGACTGTTTCAGTATAGTGAACTTATACAAACTTCCACATGTCACTATTTCAAATTCGAGTTTTGAAACTCATACCAGAGAAACTACAGTTTGATACTTTTCTAGAACATCTCACTAAATTTTATTTGGATTTTCATATCCCGAGATATAGCATTTATACCAAGGTATCCTATTTAATACTAAATTCTAGAAGAGTTTAGAACCCTATTTTGGAGGGATCATATCTCCTACAATGAATCTGAGTCTGAAACTCACACACAAGGTACATCAACATTTCATATTCCTCCTGCCCAAGTTTTATCTCTTGATCCTTCAAAAAAATCAAGTTATAGCGAAAATTACAAGATGACTAGATTTTTTCATCTAGGGTTTCAAGCATGAAGCCCTAATATCCGTTAGTTGCGGTAGTAGCAGTGTTATGGCTTCATAGAGACTTCTTTCATTGTGGATTTGATACCATGTTATAATTTTAATGGTTATACAAAATCTTAAAACATTTAACATCATAACATCATAACCATATGGTATATGATCAATGAAAGAAATACAAGCACAACAACACAAAAGAACACATAGATTTATCTTGGTGTTGAGGCCTAGAAAATCGCAGGTAACAACAGTTAGGGATTCTCCCTAGTAAATGTTCGCAACTAGCCCGTTACTATTTGGTATGGGGAATCCGTCCGGTTTACAGTCCGGTTACCATAGGTCAAGTAACAAAATAAAAAGGTTTTACCGGTTGCAGCCCGGTCCACCATGTATGTTTTTTAGTTTTTTGTATTTAAGTATGATATGCAAGTTCCTATCTTAAAATGTAGATTGATAGAGAATACGAGGAGCGGTCACAATGTGATGCGCAGGTTCTTACCTCTCATCTTAACTCTCTCGCATATAAATCACATACAGCAAGAAAACTAAAACTAACTATCTAACCTATCCCTAGGGAGAAAGATTATCATTTATTCATGAGTAATGTATTTCTACTCTTGCATTAAGAAAAATCACAGATAGTTGTTACTTATTTCAAAACACATAAACATTAATAGATAGATGAAAAACAAGGTAGCTCATTGTTTATGAAAAAAATTCATTACTCATAGTGGAAATTTCAGAGAATAAACTAGAGAGCATTCATACAAGAACATAGGTTCAAAGAGTTAGAACGATCTCACAGTTAATGGACAACAGTTGAAAATGAAATAGTTCACATTCAACAAATCCATAGCACAACATTTGAACATTCCACCAAGCTTTCTCCAACAGGCAACTTGTAATTATCTATTGCAAAAGGAAATAGTTCTTCTTACAACATGTTCTCACAAATATCTCTGGGAAAAAGTCCCTTATTTCCCTCTAACTCTCCTATATTTATACAAAACAACAAAACCTTTGGGTTTCCCCCCCTGGTGACATTTGGGCTCCCCCAACCGTTTAATCCCACAATTTCATCTTTTAGTGAGTGCTCATGATTTATACAATACGTTATATAAAAGAGGGACCAGCTTGGTAACTGATGAACTTTTCCCAAGCCTGGGCCTCTGCTGCTATTGATTCTGCTCAACAAATCTGTTGGTGTTTTTTAGATCTTGTTGAGCTTAGACCTTCACTTCCTTCTTATTTTCTCTATTTTTACTTCTTCATCCTTCAGCCACTTCCTTCCTTGCTCCCTCCCATTTAGACATATCTTTTTAAAAAACAACAATCATCCTATCATAAACACAACATGTTCTTAGACCACTTAACATTTGACGAAGTACACAAACTGTATCAAAACATACATCCTGTAAAATCAACTATTAACAATCCCAATGCATGAAAAGAGAAATGATAATGCAAAGAAAATCCTGGAGGTTCTTATCTTAAAATCACAAGACCGAAAGACAGACTCTTTATCTCAATTCAGGCCGCATATGAGCTAACTCAAAATCCATCGAAGAAAGCATGAATCACAACAAAGTAACCTCCACTCTTTTCATCTCAGAGAAAACTAGACTCAACCAAAACCCACGAAACAACTCCGCCATCACATAAAATAGAGTAAAAACATAACAAAATCAGTGGGAAAACCCCACCAACAATCGGAAGCAAAAAATGCTAAGCATCAGGCAGATAATCCACTTCGGCGGGCGAAAGCACTATACCATCGCACGATCAATTAAATAAGGAATCGCAACGGCAGAAAACAATTAGACTACGACTTTCGCGATCAAAAGATAACTTCGACGATCAGAGGTTATAAATACTACGTATCGGCAATTTAGGACACAAGATAATCCGCAATATCGACACTCCCAAATGCTAAAACCTCGCCGATAGTTAAACGCAGAGATCAAAACCACTAAACATCAACAAGATAGTTTACTGCGCAGCCGCAACAGTGGATAACCAATTGAATGTGAGTTCTGGGGATCACAAAATCATCGATGATCAAAAATTTCAATGACTAAGTATAGGCGATGGTGAGCCCAATGCTGCCGCCGTGTCGGCAACGCAAAGGACTAGCCCTCCGATCAATAGTCACACATTGTTTTGATAGCAATAAAATCAAAGATTTAAACAATAAACCAAAAAGACCACGCAAAGCGCATCATGAAAGAACAGGACGGTCCATGGGCAACATAGAGAACTAATGCCCCGATTTGTTCATCAAACAACTTTTGATAGCGAAAAATCAAATCATCAAAAAACAAAGCGTTAAGTGCTCAAAGACCTTTGCTGGGTAGCATTAAAAATAGTTTGTTTAACCTCTGAAACAGCGGTGGCACAGAGAACTAGAGTTCTGACTCAAACTTCAACTGACCTCTGATAGAGATGAAGGAAATCATCCAAATCGCAAGGGCATCATTTTCAAATCAAACTTTAAACTCCACAATCAAAAGCATTGGTAGACAAAAAGTAGTTTTCCGAGAGCATGAAAGCAGTTGACCTCAATTCAAAAACAATCCAAAATTGTAGCAGAACGAAAAATAGAGTTGAGCAATACAAACAATCCCAGGAAAGATAACGTCAAAAGAGGAGGGTAGAAAATTTGGGAAAAAGTTGCAGCTGCAACAATTGGCGACTACCTCGTGAATCCATATCTCTGGACAATTTCTTCTTTAAGTAACAGATTGTCTGACAATAAAACCAACATGTTGAATTCTTCTAGATGTCTCGATTTCCCAAATGGAAAATATATGTACTTTTAATCATTGATGATAGTCCAATTTAGGAAAATGGAAACAAAGATTTCAAAGTCAAGATAACTCTTTTGAGGCCAAGAATATGAGTTTCATTTGTTACCTCTGTCTTCGGGTAGCTTCTAGCTTGGACACCATAGGATTGTAACATATTGTAAACAGAAATAATCATTTGTTCCTCATTCCCATGACATTTTGCACTTTTTGTGCTTTTGGACCTTTTGTCCTTTTTGAGTCCTCCTACATGCCTTTCTTTCTGAATTTTATATTTAGGCTCCTCTATCCATAGTGTCCTTTTGTGTGAGAGATGTATTTAATTTTTAGCTCATGGACGAAGAATAACTTTTGGCAATTCTTTACTCATATGGTTAAGTACTTTGTTTTGATACATATTGCTTTCTTAGGAGATTTTTTTACTCTTATCTGCCTTTTGGCTTTGAATTCTTGGCATGGGATTATTTATATATAATATACTGTTTACCTTGCTTCCTTTCCATGGGTGTTTTGTTGTCACCCCCTAAGAAATTTTTTAAATGTGAGATGGATGGAGCCTCGAAATAGTATTCCAGACCTTTTGATCCTAAGCTATTTTACAAGGATTAAGTAGGACTTCAATGTGTTCATAGCCATTTAGGAAAACTACTAAACTAGAAGAAATTCTTTCAGATAAAACAATAGTACACAGTCTTATAATCAAGGATTTTAGTTAATCCAAAATTCTGATGCTCTCCATGCAACCAAAAGTTTGCTTCTTTTATTTAAATCAATCAAAATCTAGCTAAAAACAAACAAAAATAAAGTAAATAAAAAATAAACAACCAAATTAGTTTATTTATGTACAAGATAATAAAGAAATAAAAATCAAGAAAAAATAAATTTTGAGAACTAAATCACTAACTGATCAATTCTCTGCCCACCCTTGTAAATCTGACAATTTGTAAGTTGAGGGGCTAGGCTTGACTGAAAAGGCCTACCCATTATCTAAAACTACATCTATTGGTCTTGAAAAAACTATATCTGAAACTAAATCTATTATTTTACAATCAATCTTATTAGCTTGTGAAAACCGAAGGAGATCGGGCTGGGTGTCTGATGTACTGCTAGCTTCTTCTACTTGGTAGTTTCCCAGTTCTAGCTCAATTAGATAATTTCCCAACACATAATTCACTGGTTCATTCTTACCCTCCAGTTGAGTAACATTGTGCTTCATGTGGGGATCTCTTAATACTTTTATTTGATTGGGACTTCCTTTATAAGGCAACCACAGATGTGACCAATCTGATGCAAAATATCCATTTAGCCTTGCTGACCAATCCTGACTCAAAACAAGTCCATAAGCCTCAGGTATGTCTACTACTACAATATCGATGAACTAACATACCTTTTCATTTGAAGATAATCAAATCAAAACATCCTCCATTTCCCCAATTACCTTCACAGTTGTTCTATCTAATAGAATAACCTGCCAGGTAGATGGTTTAGGTTGTCCGTTTATCTTCTTGCAGACTAAAAGTGGCATAACATTTATTGATGCCCCCGAGTCTACTAAACAGTTGTGTACATTATGATCGAAAATCTTGAAAGTTAGGAGAAATGGTGGGGTTTTGTATTTAGACTTACCTCCCACGCTTGCTTCACCAATTTCTTCTTCTTCAGGTTGGTTGTTAGTGGGTACTTCAAGTGCTTTTAGCAATTTTTCTTTTTGTTGAGGTACATTGCACATTTCAAATAATGAAATATTTTCCTTAGCCCTTTTAATATCTTCCACAATATCATACCCCATCGTATGTTCTTTGAGATTCTTTTTTCCATCATCAACCTTCTCTTCAACAAGCTTAACAAGCATGTTGATTTGCTTCGGATCTTGACTAGTAATGGTGAATTCAAGTATTTTATCAGTCGTGGTGCTCTTCTAAATTTTCTTTACATTCTCCTGAAGTCTCTTAATTTTCGGGAGTATTGATCAGTGTTCTTTTATCAAAACTTGACTTCTAGTTGTCACATTTGTTTCTGATATATCCTCATGTTTCAGATCACTTTCCTCTTCGGTATCAAACATCGAGACACAGTCCCATAAAACCATAGCATCATCCTCTTGTTTTTCTATGGATTTATTACTTTTTTCTTCCTCATCATTAGCCTCTATTAGTTTGGAGTCCAATGGCTGATTCGTTACTAATGTCATCAAATTTATCCATTGAGGACAATTTTTCTTAGAATGGGGCTGCTGATGAAAGGTGCAAAAGTTATCCATACCTACCTCCTTTAAATTCATTGATGCAGGACTGTGTGGACGAGGTTTAGATTGAATGTTGTCTTCTCTCCTTTTATAGTAAGGTTTATAAGATTTTTGAGCTTCCTTTTCCTTTTCCAAATCTATTATTCTGTTAGATAGTTTCTACATCATTTTTAGCATTCCTTCAAAATCATGTGATTGCTCCTCCTTAGGCTTGGACAATAATAAGGCTTTTTTACCAAAAGTTTTTTCTCCCCACTGCTCAGGATAATCTTCTATGCTTTCTTTTTCATCTTCTACTCTCTCAGCTTCTTCATAAGTTTCTGACAACGTAGGTTTGACTTGCATCTTGGCAAACATGGCCAAGTCAGGCCCTAAAGCTGAAGTATAGTATTCAATCAGAACTTTATCAAAGGGCTTATCAGTTTCAGATTTTTTTTTAAGATAAGCAACAAACCTTTGGGTGAAACAATGCACTTTTTCTTTTCTTTCTTTCTTCAAAGCGCATAACCCTTTCATTAGAGCTGGATGAGTTTTCTAGGCTGCATATTTACTTCTGAATATTCTTTCAAATGTGTCCCACTCTGGGATTGAGTTTGCAGGCAGAGAAAAATACCATGAGGTTGTTGCTCCTTTCAGGGTATGTGGAAACAATCTGCAGACTCCATCTTCATGTTGTCCAGCCCTTAGCCCTTCTATAGCCAAGTAGAAGCATTGCAAATGATCATCTACTAAAATATTTTCACTTGGGTCAAAATTGGGAAACATTTTCTCAAAAGCCTGAGGTAAGTTATGCAAAGGAGGCGCTAGGTTTAAAGGTGACCTAGCCTTCCAAGCAGGTGGTGGATTTGGTGGGTTGGGTGGCTGATTTGCGTTTACATTAGCCATGAGTCTAGGTGGAGAATGAGGTGGTGAATGAATATGTGTATGAACAGGTGAACAGTAAGGTGTATCTGGGCCCACTTGATTCAAATGCTGAACAACTTCCTGTAAGGCTGTTTCTACCAGTTCTTCAAAATCTCCAACAACCACTGCATCTTCCAATATAGGATGGTCTTTCTTCTTATATTCTCTTCTGGGTAAGATAGGAATAATTGGTAATACTCCGATCTTCTTCACATATTCCCTAGGATGTCTTCTCATATCATCAACTACTTCATTATCGACAGAATACAAATGCTCTTTACCCTTCTCTTCAGGAATTGGATTGGGAAACAAACTGCTTTCAGAACTATCACCAGTGGAGTAATATCAAGAAAATGGGTTTCCTCGGCCAGCCATGCACTAGCGGCCCTCCTTCTAGCAGAACAAAATGTTGAGGCCTAAAATATCGCAGGTAAAAATAGTTAGGGATTCTCCCCAATAAACGTTCCCAACTACCCCGTTACTGTTTGGTATGGGGAATCCATCTGGTTTACGGTCCGGCTACCGTAGGTCAAGTAACAAAATAAAAAGGTTTTACCGGTTGCGGCCCGGTCCATCGTGTATGTTTTTTAGTTTTTTGTATTTAAGTATGATATGCAAGTGCCTTTCTTAAAATGCACATTGATAGAGAATACGAGGAGCGGTCACAATGTGATGCGCAGGTTCTTACGTCTCGTCTTAACTCTCTCGCATCTAAATCACATACAGCAAGAAAAATAAAACTAACTATCTAACCTATCCCTAGGGAGCAAGATTATCATTTATTCATGAGTAATGTATTTTTTCTCATGCATTAAGAAAAACCACAAATACCTGTTACTTATTTCAAAACACATAAACATTAATAGATAGATGAACAACAAGGTAGCTCATTGTTTATGAAAAACATTCATTACTCATAGTGGAAATTTCAGAGAATAAACTAGAGAGCATTCATAAAAGAACATAGGTTCAAAGAGTTAGAACGATCTCATAGTTAATGGACAACAGCTGAAAACAAAATAGTTCACATTCAACAAATCCATAGCACATCATTTGAACATTCCACCAAGCTTTCTCCAACAGGCAACTTGTAATTATCTATTGCAAAAGGAAATAGTTCTTACAACATGTTCTCACAAATCTCTCTAGGAAAAAGTCCCTTATTTCCCTCTAAATCTCCTATATTTATACAAAACAGCCAAAACATTTGGGTTTCCCCCCCTCGGGTGACCTTTGGGCTCCCCCAATTGTTTAATCCCACATTTTCATCTTTAAGTGAGTGCTCATGATTTATACAATACGTTATATAAAAGAGGGACCAGCTTGGTAACCGATGAACTTTTCCCAAGCCTAGGCCTTTGCTGCTATTGATTCTGCTCAGTAATCCGTTGGTCTTTTTTAGATCCTCCTGAGCTTAGACCTTCACTTCGTTCTTCTTTTCTCTATTTCTTCTTCTTCATTCTTTGGCCACTTCCTTCCTTGCTACCTGTTGGAGACATTTACCATCATACACACTCTTCAGTCAAATTGGCCTAGTTAAACCACTATCCTAAGTTTAATTGACATCAAGGAGCATTAATTACCATCATGCCAGTCACTCCCACGCCTACCTATAGTCAAGGAGGCTAACTGGAGCACTCCAGGGGTGATCTGGTTGACATTCATGCACCTAATTGCTAACTGGGGGTTACTTTCAGTTCAACCAATCAGTTACAGTCAGTTAAGGCGCCTCCATGCATTAAATATATTATTTAATCATTATTTATTGATTATTTTATTATTATTTAATGAACTGGAGTGAACTAGGTGCCTTCACCAACTTCTGATGGTCAGTTCAGCTTCAGTTAACCTCATCAGGGTTTATTGGAGTCATGCAGTACTAGCACTTGATGATTGGATTGCTATGACATGTGTTTGATCTCCTTCAGTTGAGATTAAGTCATTTATTACACTCCAACTTCAGTTAAAGGTTTGGTGAGTCAATTAGGTTTTTGGACAAGTGGTTAACTGAGTGAGATTGCATGGCAAAGAGTCAGTTAAGCTAGACTCACTCATTGAATTCTAATTGTCCTCTTAGGTATTCGAATTCTTCATTGATTTAAGCCATTGATTATGCATGGTATTGTAATCCTTTATTGTTTATATAATATACAGAGAGGAGACCTATTTGGTTCCTAAAAATTTCCAATTCATGAGTAATTGTTAATAATTCTTTGATGAGATTGAATCTTAGTTCCTAGATCATGTGCAAGAATTAATATGGTATCAGAGCTTACGGTGGGACGAATATCAATTTCTCCATGAAATCTGAGCAATAGCTCAATCCAACCTTATGGTGCCTTTTGTTTTGATTTGCAGGTCTTAACAGGTACAACTTCGAATGGACTCATCAATCCCTCTTCTCACCCCTTTCACAAGCTATTCGGAATGGAAGCTGAAGATGATTGCATCTCTGAAGAGACAAGGTCTCTATGAGGTTTCTATTGGAATTGGAAAAGAGTCTTATGAGAATGATAATGACTGGTTAAATGACCGTGATAGAGCTTATGGAACAATAGCTCTGGCCCTTGATGATAGCTTGTACTACCTTATTTATTCTGTTGAATACCCAAAGGAAGTCTGGACAATATTGGACAGAACCTTTGGCAAGCACAATGAGGATCATAATAGTACTTTGGAGATCATGGCCAGCACCACAAGAGTTCTTCACTCAAAACTCTCAGCCACTACTCTCTCTGATGAAGTTGTTCAAGATGAAGATGAAGCAAAATCTTCTACACATTCAATTCGAATTGCAGAAAGTCTCCATGAAGTGACTCCTTCTCCTGATGCTCCAGATATTCATGAGATCTCTGATATCTCATCTTCTCATATTGATGAAACAGAAGAAGACATTCTAATCTCTGATATTGAAGAAAAACTCTACTGCACTTCCATGCAAACATTCACCGGTGATTTTCCTTTGAATTCTGTGCAAAATTTACCAGTAATTGCTTCCGAAAGTGAAGAGAAATTTGATTTTTCTCCCTCTAATGTTGCTGCTGGTGTGAAAATATGTAATACCTTGGATATTTTTGAAAAAATATCAGATTATAAGAGTGAAACATTCGCTTCCCATGATCTAGATCTTTCAGCAAAATCCTGCAGGATTGCATGCACCAAAATTCAGAATTTTGAAGAAGAAGAAAACTGTGCATCCACCGTCTCGGTTGACCATAATTTCGGATCTGATATGAACCTTATTGGATATGATATGATCTTATTTGGATCTAATCTGATATTTATTGGTTCAAAATTTCAGGTTCATAAACCTTCAGTACTGCTTGTAGCTGTTCTCATCAACGGTGTGAAGAAACAAGTACCGCAAGTCTCCTACAAAACTGCTGCCGGGGATTTGATTTCATTTCATAGTTTTGGATCTGTTGTGAACTTATTTAGATCTAA
>LPNX010598952.1:0-54914 GCA_001517045.1 Pseudotsuga menziesii | reverse complement strand
TATTTGGTTCCTGAAAATTTCCAATTCATGAGTAATTGTTAATAATTCTTTGATGAGATTGAATCTTAGTTCCTAGATCATGTGCAAGAATTAATACTACCTCCCCTTTAGACATATCTTTTTAAAAAACAACAATCATCTTGTCATAAACACAACCTGTTCTTAGACCAATTAACATTTGACAAAGTACACAAACTGTATCAAAACATATATCCTGTAAAATGAACTATTAACAATCCTAATGCATGAAAAGAGAAACGATAATGCAAAGAAAATCCTATAGGTTCGTATCTGAAAATCACAAGCCCGAAAGACAGACTCTTTATCTCAATTCAGGCCACATATGAGCTAACTTGAAATCCATCGAAGAAAGCATGAATCACATCAAAGTAACTGCTGCGCTTGTCATCTCGGAGAAAATTAGACTTGACCAAAACCCATGAAACAACTTCGCCATCGCATAAAATAGAGTAAAAGCATAACAAAATTGGTGGGAAAACCCCACCGACAATCGGAAGCAAAAAATGCTAAGCATAGGGAAGATAATCCACTTCGACGGGTGAAAGCACTATAGCATTGGACGATTATTTAATTGAGGAACCGCAATGGCAGAAAACAATCAGACTACGGCTTCCACGATCCAAAGATAACTTTGATGATCAGAGGTTATAAATACCACGTATCGTTGATTTAAGACATAAGATAATCCGCAATATTGGCACTCCCAAACGCTAAAAACATGTCGATAGTTAAACGCAGAGATCAAAACCACTAAACATTGGAAAGATAGTTTATTGCGCAACTGCAATGGTGGATAACCAATTGACTGTGAGTTCTGGGAATCACAAAATCATCGGCGATCAGAAATTTCAATGACTAAGTATAGGCAATGGTGAGCCCAATGCTGCCGCTGTGTCAGTAACGCAAAGGACTAGCCCTCCAATCAATAGTCACACTTTGTTTCGATAGTGATAAAATCAAAGATTTAAAAAATAAACCAAAAATACCACGTAAAGTGCATCGCGAAAGAATAGGACAGTCCATCAGCGACATAGAGAACTAATGCCCCGATTTGTTCATCAAACAACTTCTGATAGCGAAAAATCAAATTATCGAAAAAAAAGCGTTAAGTGCTCAAAGACCTTCAGCTGGGCAGCGTTAAAAATATTTCGTTTAACCTCTGAAACAACGGTGGCACAGAGAACTAGAGTTCCGACTCAAACTTCAACTAACCTTCAATAGAGATGAAGGAAATCATCCAGATCACAAGGGAATCATTTTCAAATCAAACTTTAAACTCCACAATCAAAAGCATTGGCAGACAAAAAGCAGTTTTCCAAGAGCATGAAAACAGTTGACCTCAATTTAAAAAAAATCCAAAATTGTAGCAGAAGGAAAAACAAAGTTCAACAATCCAAACAATCCTAGGCAAGATAACATCAAAAGAGGAGGGTCCAAATTTTTTTGAAAATTTGGGAAAAAGTTGCAGCTGCAACACCTAGAAAACTCTTGTGTGGGAGAAAACCCAGGAAAATTTCCTCAATATATAATTCAACCAAGTATACTTTAAAACCACAATAAAGAGATCAACAAATTCTTCTATCTTTCAGACCTCTTCACTCTCTCTCTAGCACACTTGCTTGAGTGTGAAATATGTACAAATGAAGGGAGGTGCCTCACCTATTTATACTCCTCAAGTGAGTGACTCAATTACCTAACTAGTAACTAGGTTGGGTGGGTTCTCTAATTGGTTTCAACCTACTAAGAAGACTCAAATAACATTTATATAATATTTTTGTGGGTATTATTGCCTCGACTTACAACGGAGGATTTACCTCATGACTTTTACATGACCAATTACGTCAAGGACATATTTGAATGGAGGAATAACATCTCTGAATGAGTAATACAATAAAAGTAAAATAAAATATCTTCTAAAGTTACATTTCTTTCAATATCCTTCAATCCTTCACAACTTAAGGGTGTTAAATTGATTGTTAACACTCCTCCTTGGGAGTATATATGTACACTATGAAGGTAGTCACCTCATCCATATTTGGGTTTATGATCTCCCCCAACAAAGGAAATATCACAAACTTAGACCATTTGACTTATTATGACCCTAAGGGGTCAGGCTTCCCAGAGAATGTCTTACCCATGATCAACATAGTCTCGGATGCACGTCCATCCTGACTTTTACAAGTGTCAGGAAAAACATATTTCATGATGTTCCCATGATCAAAACCTTTTAAAATATATACCTCCTCCACCCCCAAAGTATCAGAATTTGAAACCATAACATATTAGAGCTCTGGTACCATATTAGAATTTGCACAATGGATCTAGATTTCAATTATACATCACTTAGAATTGCAATAGAGATAAAACAGAATAAAAAAGGAATAATGAAGCATAAACATAAGAGAGAGAACTCAATTGATGTAAAACCATCTTCTATAAATTTCAACAAGACAGGATCTAGAAACATAGTAGTCCTTACCAAGAAATTACAAAAAAATTTGCAAAAATAAGAAACTCAAATGATGTAAATTGTCACTTCATATTGTTCATAAATATGCACTACAAGAAAAAGGTCATTGGTGAGGGTCAATCTTGTGACATGCATTTAAGGTTCCTCACCAATGTTGCATATGATGGTAGTCCTTAAAACATCGTTGTTGTAAGCACCTTTTGATATGGTCCTTTAAGGTTCGTCACCAAATCCCTTTTTAGTGACACTTCTGGTGAGAGTTGTTAAAAGCCCATTATCGATTCTCTCTTTGGTGACATTTCTAGTGACAATATTTTATTAGTCCTCACTGATACTCTTTTATGTTACTTTTGGTGACTATAGAAAATTGTTTGTCACCAATGATTATTCAAATGGGGTTTTGATGGCAATATGTGATCGTTGCTATATTTTTCGACAAAATATAACAGTTTGAGACCAATACTATTATCGAGTAATTTTTTTTAATATGTTTCTAAGGTCATATTGGTCACAGTACCCACTCATAATATCTACAAGAAATCTCAAGTGTTTTGTCATAAGAAACCACTAGAAATTTATAGCCATTTCAAAATGGATCTATAAGCAATCTCTATTTGTTTCTCATAAGAAAAATATATAAACCACAACCTATAGACCTTGGACATTGGTTCATCTCTAGCTTCCTTACTAGAACCATGGGAATTATGTAGTTCTCTAGTTCATTTTATCTCTACAGTTTATTCACTTAATAATTGACCTCCAATAGCCTATAAATGATAAATCCTTCACTATGTGAGTGTGGCTCAACTAAAGTTCCCTCTTTATATGAAAAAAGAAAGTGCAAAGTGCATTTTATGAATACATGAATTGGCTAAAACATCTATGTATTAGATATACAAGTTATGTATCCATGTTATCCCCTCCCCCATCTCCTAATAAGCCGCCCTATATGCTATGGATAAAATTCCTTTGGTCGTTGACACCCATGAAATCAAGTGGCCATTTTTTGATTAAAAGTAAATGTATGAATCTATACTTGGATAAAACATACTTAACTTGTATTTACAAGTAATGTATCCATCTTCTCCCATACCCCATTTCCTAGGATTCCACTATGCCATGGATAAGCTTCAATGGGCCAATGAGTTCAACGTTGTGTAAAATTATTAGAATTCAAATTCTATTTTATATATGGAAAAAAAAAGAGAGTTTGTTTTAAATTCATTCAAACATAATAAGTAAATGGAGCTCTCGAGGTGGTTATGCACATTAAACACAAGCCTAGATCTACCCCTCCAATGTTTCCAACTTATGTTGTCACTGGTATTCAATAAATACATTGGTCTTCCATTGGACCAAACCCAACAAAATAGTGTACCAATTCCACCCATAAAAGAAATTAAAAAGAAACAGATCCCCATAAAGTTGACTTGGGCATTGAATATACATAAATCCTAAGGATTGACATTAAGGAGGTCTACTATTGACATTGGTAACATTGGACATCAATGAATGACCTACATAGTGATGTCATGCACCACACCTATAGAAGGAACGCAATTCACACTAGCATTGTCCTATGAACACTATGCAAAAATGAAAGTTATTATGCATGCATTATCTGAAAAAGAATGAAGAGGAACACTAATATTCTATATTTGCACAATTAATATTTGCATGTAGGTTATGAATGTTAATGTAATTGTAACTTTGGAAGATATTCACTTGTATATTTCATATTGTATTGTAACTCCGACAGAGATGTTTATTCCTCCGTTCGAGAGTCATTATTGTATTAGAGTCATGTAAAGTCATGGAGGTTAACCCTCTATTATATGTTAGGGAATTAGACCACAAAGTTAAATTGTATTTGGGTTAATATACTCTCCTAGAGAAGTCAACCATGTCTATTTTAAGGGAAAAGTCAAGTGAAGATAAAGTATAAATAGAGAGGGTGCCTCTCTCATTTATTCATTCATTCAATCATCAATTTTGCACGAGTAAGAGAGAAGACAAGTTTACACAAGTGAGTGAGAGAGAGAGAAGATGCTGAAGAACATCTCTATCTTTTGGGTTTTACTTTTGCTATTGGTGCTCAATCTATCTTTGAGGAAGTGGAGGGGTTTTCTCCTCTATGGTTTCCTCGAGGAAAAACTTTATGTCTCTTATCTCCTGTGATTGTTGATGTGCATGTTATTCTCTCAAATAAGATCCTAGATCATATTGAATAAATTGTAAAAATATAACAAGGTATCACAGCCAAACTGAGAAGAAGGAATAGTGCAGTTGCAGAAGCTAGGGGTTCTTGATTTTTGTTTCTCTCTCCATAGATCATCAGGAATAGGAATATCAGATAACTTGCCTTAGGAGTGTGCATCTTTCTGTCGAAGCAGAATTTGATTCCAAGCTTTTTCAATTTTTGGCCTATCAGTGCTGCAAGAAATTAGGGCTTTTCACAGAAGTGGAATGTTTGAGTGCAATCAACATAGGATTTTTCTCCTCCTCAAAATCGAAATTTTGAGACCAAGATCGAAGTTTTTGGTTGGTTAAAACTCTAGGAAAGTCAAACCCTAGTTTGACTCTGGACCCAAAAAAATAGAACTATAGAAAACCAACTTCAAATCCAGCTTGGGGATCTCAAATTGGTAAGGTATAACTCTTTTGTGTTTCCATTTGAGATTCTCATTTAAGATGTCTCACCACACCAAGCTTGAGGATAAGCTTGAAGGAGCTGATAACTTCTGAGCATGGAAGTATAGGATTTCACTAGTCCTTGAAGAGAATGAATTGGACACCTACATAAATGAAGATGTTCCAGTTCCAGAGGGAGATGAGGATAAAACGTTACACAAGAAGAACTTGGTCAAGACCAAGCAGATTATTGTTGATTCTATCAAGCATCACCTTATACCACATGTGTCTTCCTTAAATACACCTACAGAGATGTTTAATTCCTTGACCAAGCTATTTGAAGAAAAGAATATAAATTGAAAGATGACCTTGCAAAATCAGTTAAAGAATGTGAAGAGCCAGAATGCAGAGACCATACAGTCATACTTTACAAGGGTATCTCAAATCAAGGGACAACTTGAATCCAAGGGAGAAGACATAGAGAATGGAGAAGTTATGATGACCACATTGAATGGTCTCCCTAATTCATGGGACTCCTTTATCCAAGGAATTTGTGCTAGAAGGAAGTTAATCACTTTAAGTAGGTTGTGGGAGGAATGCTCACAAGAAGAAGCTCGAATTATAGATCAAGAAGAAAAGATGGGAAATGAAGACCAATGTTGAAATATTGTAACTTCGAAGAATATTATATATGTATCTTTCGTGGTCCCCGATGGTCCTATCGGGAGAACCACTTGTATTACTTTATATCCCAATGCTTCTAATTGGAAGAACTAATAAGAGTCATGAGGTAGTCCCCTCTAATTGTAAAGGTGGGTCATTAGCACCCCAGTGTGGTTACTTGAGCCTACATGTGTAACTCGAGCCTACATGATTTAACTCGAGCCTACATGTCGAATGACTTAATTCAAGTGAATGGATGAATATAAATAGAGGTTTGGTGCTCCTCATTTGAGACACACACTCTCACTTGTGTAGTGCATTAGTGGAGAAGAGAAGTAACTGGAGAAGGAGGAGGATCAGGCTTTGCTCTCCTTGTTGGTTTTATCTTTTATCTTTTTGGGGACATCTATATTGAGGAAGATTTTGCTGGGTTTTTCCCTTTAGGGTTTTCCCAAGATAAATCTTTGTGTTCCTTTTGTATGGTTGTGTTTGTCTATTTTTCAATGATCCTGTTTATATGCTTTTGTTATGAAAATGAAATGAAATACTGATGTCTTAGTTAAGCATATGAATATTTAACATGGTATCAGAGCCACCCTAAGAGAATACATTGTGCAGCTACAGAAGCTAGGGATTCTTACTTTTTGGTTCTCTCTCCACAATAGATCAACAAAATAAGGCTAGGATGACTCTCCATTGAAAGGCGCATCTTTCTGTCGAAGCAGAATTCAATTCCGAGCAATTTCAGTTTTCGGTGCAGGAAATTAGGGCTTCTTGTAGAAGAGGAATTTTTGAGTGAGCCTAGCATAGGATTTCTCTCCTAATCAAAATCTAATTTTAGAGACCTGGATCAATATTTTTGGTTGGGTGAAACTCCAGGAAAGTCATACCCTAGTTTGACCCCGAGCTAGAAAAACCCTAAATACTAAAACTGCTAAGTTTTGGTACTTTCGCTATATTCCAATATTGGAGACATATCAGGAGCTGAAAATTGAAAAGACTGAATATAAACTGCTTATGTACATTTTATCCAAAATTCAGCCTCAGATTCGCGATATTCTGGGAGATATGATTCCTCCAAGTTAGGGCTCCAGCCTCTTCCAGAATTCATCCATAAACATGACACCTAGGGAGAACTACTGTAGCTTGGGCTACAGAGATACAAATGGAATTCCTAAAGATTTTCCAGAAAAATCATGGACTTTAATTTCTGTGTTCCAAATTTCAGAACCAGAAGATGAACCAGTGACACATGGCATGCCGTACAACATCACTATTCTGAATAGTCCTGTAACAGGTCACCTTGGAAAAATGATCATAAATCCCAATTGGTTAAACCAATTCTGATGAAACCTATGGTGTTGGATCAGCGAAATGAGAGGTTATCTCAGTGAGAAATTATAGACATAGAGGAGTAGTAACTTCAAATATATCACAGAAATAGTAATAGGAATTTCTGCAGAAGAAATTGGAAAACTAGGGCTTCCTGTTCCGAGAGCTTCCCTCCACTATTTTCAGAAAAGGAGTACATTGGACAGCTCCATTTGAAGAGATATATATTTATATCTAATCAGATCTGAAAGATTCTAAGTTTTGAAAATTAGGGTTTCTCTAACAAACCCTAGATTAGCCAGCTCTGGAAGCAGGACGGACATCTCAAATCGGTAAGATCTAATCTTTTGCTATTTGCATTTGAGGTTCTCATTTCAAAGTGATCTATCACATCAAATTGATGATAAGATTGGTGAAGTTGAAAAATTCCAAGCATGGAATTATTTGATTTCTCTGAAGGAAATGAATTGGACACCCTCATGAGTAGAGAGGTTCTAGTTCGAGAAGGAGATGAGGCTCAAAGCCTTACACAAGAAGAACTTGATCAAGGCAAAGAATATCATTGTTGATTCAATCACGGATCAACTTCTACCACAAGTGTCTTCCCTAAAGACACCAAATATGTTTGACTCCTTGATCAATCTATTTGAAGATAAGAACATAAATCAGAAGATGGCTTCGAGAAAACAGTTGAAGAATGTGAAGATCCAGAATGCAAAACATCTTGAAGCGGTAGAAGAAGAAGCAGAGATTGCGGAAGTGGTGATAACCACCTTGAATGGCCTCCCAGGATCATGGGATTCATTCATGTGAGGAATGTGTGCCAGAAGGAAGTGATTACTTTCAGCTAACTCTAATAAGAAGAATATGGGAGCAATTGAAGATCAAGCTCTCTCCATTCAAAGAAGATCCCTCAAGCGATGAGGAATATGAAGAACTCAATTCCTAAAGAACCTCTTATCCATATTATCATTTGGATAAGAAATGATGATTTCATAAATGAAGAATATGATGAAGTAGAATGATCAAGAGGGAGTCTACCCACGAAACAAACAAAATATAAGTATTCAATTGTCATTTAATGATATTGTTTTGTTATGCACTTGATTATATTTGATGTGTTATGCATGATAAATTGTTTTCATTAATGACTGTATACTACTAATATGCATGTGATCGGTAAGTAGCTCATGGTGCTATACATCTCTCCATTTCTACTTATCTAGAATGAAACCTCTTTCCTGACATATTGGATTAGTGCACAATCTCAATGATGTCATGGTAGAGATGGAAGGCATCTAGAAAGTTTCCGTGAGATATGGATGAATGTTGTATTGGCTAAAAAGTTGCATGATGCATAAGAATTTGTCGTTATGCATATGTTTTATGAAATAGTTCTAACCATGCAATTGGTGCATTTGAATTGTAGGAAAGGTACTGAACAACCTCCTACAAGAAAACAAGGATGAGACTTGTTCCGAAGAACAAGTGATGACAATTCAAAATTCACTCCAATAAACATGAATCTGAAGCTCCTAGGGTCAGAGACACCATGATGGAAGAAAGAGCTTCAGAGAGCGGTAGATTCACCCCGAAGGATGAAGACCACCATGGGTACGAAAGATAACTCAAGATTAAGAAAAGAATGCTATGAAAGAAGCTATGATCAAAGAATAATAGTTGATCATGGGGAATGATGTATACGATATGATTTCGAGACATAAAAGGAAGTATGTAGTATCTTACATATGGATCTACAAGAACAAGTTTACAAAGCAAGGTTCATGACTTGCCTCAGAAAGAATAGACTATGACATGACATACTCTATTGATAAGTATATATCAAGCATAGAGCCACCTGTACATAATAAAGAGGGAATATGATACTCCACTTTAGGGGGAGTGACTACAGAAGATATCTAAGTTCGACATTGTACGACATGATGGAAAGCTTCCTGCTGGATCGAGACTTTACCAAGAGTAAAGTGGGTTCCAACCTTCAAGGTTGAATGCAATAGACTAGGTTATGTTGATGACCCAACAAGACGAACTCATGGAAGATGTTATGATGAAAGAATACTAGAATGATGTTTGGGATACAGTTCCCAAACCAGAAGGAAAGAGTATAGTATCCTCCAAATGGATGTGCAAAATAAAGCATGCAGCTGACGAAAGTATTGAGAAGTATAAAGCAATATTTGTGGCCAGAGGTTTCTCTCAGAAAGAGGGAATTGATTATGAAGAGACATTTGCCCCAGTAGCATGGTATACTTCAATTAGAGCTACCATGGCACTTGCATCCATGAAGAAGTGGGACTTACACCAGATGGATGTGAAAACAGCTTTTCTAAATGGTGTGATCAAAGAAGAAGTATACATAGAACAACCACAAGGATTTGAAGTTGAATATAGACATACTCACATATGCAAATTGAAGAAGGCCTTGTATGGCCTTAAACAAGCCCCTCGAGCTTGGTATGGAAGAATAGATAGTCTCCTGGCGAGCATGGGATTTACCAAGAGTAAAGTCGATCCTAACCTTTACTACAAGGTTGTAGAAGATGAACTTGTCATCCTATTATTATATGTGGATGACCTATTCTTGACATGAAATGAGAAACAGATCATGGAAAGCAAGAAGAAACCAGCAGAAGAATTTGAGATGAAAGACCTTGGGTTAATGCATTATTTCCTAGGTCTAGAAGTATGACAAAGTTCAGAAGAAATATTTCTCAACCAAGGAAAGTATGCAGTAGAGATATTGAAGAGATTCAATATGTTGGAATGCAAAGCCATGGCCACACCCATGGACTCCAACCTGAAGATGTTAGCTGGTGACTCATCAGAGTTAGTGGATGTGACTCATTACAGACAGATCATTGGGTCATTGATGTACTTAAAAAATACCATACTAGACATTTGTTTTACTGTGGACACCTTAAGTCAATATCTTGTTCAACCAAGACGGGTTCACCTAGTAGCTAAAAAACATGTGATGAGATATCTGAAAGGAACTATAGACCTTGGTCTATATTATGATGGTAGCCATGACTACAAATTGTATGGCTATACAGATGTAGATTGGGTTGGAAGTATCTCAGACAGGAAAATCACATTGGGTAGATTCTTTTGTTTGGGCTCTGCTATGAGTTCATGGTTTAGCAGGAAACCGTCTAGTATTTCTCTTAGAACAACAAAAGCAGAATACATATTAGATTGCTCTACTAAGTTGTGAAGCCATATGGATTCGGAAGTTGATATCAGGTCTCCTTGACCTGAAGATGGATACTACATTGATTCCATGTGATAACGAGAGTTGTGATAACAGAGAACCCTGTGTTCCGTCTTAACACATAGAAACCTGATATTTTTACATACAAGATAAATATGCAGATGATGATGTTTCAGTATTCCCATACTGAAGATATAGATGATGTTTCAGTATTTACATATTGTAGATGCAGATGTTGGTGACTTCGTTTTTCTATATTGAATATAGAGGTGATGATGCTTTCAGTATTCACATACTGGAGATACAAATGGTGATAGTTCAGTACTCAAATACTGGAGATACAGATGGTGATAGTTCAGTATTCACATACTGAAGATGTAGATGATGATGGTTTGGATGATGATGTGCTGACAAAGTCTCTATCTTAGATAAAGTTCAAAACACTTTCGAGACAAGCTTGGCGTTGTTCGAAAAGACCTTCCCCGAAAGGGGGAGTAGTGATGTTGCAGTGGGATTGTATCATCCCTGGGCACTTTCCCTAAAGTGATCTGGAGACCTCGATCCTTGAGAATGAAGAGGGATTGTATCATCCTGGGACATATGTCCAGAAGTGATCTGGTGAACTTCATCGAGAATGTGGCAAGATTTTATCATCCTTGAACTTCGGTTCAAAATGGATCCAGTGAACTTCGGTCATCGAGAAGGTGGTAATATTGTATCATCCTTGAACCTCGGTTCAGAATAGATCTGGTGACTTCAGTACTTGAGAATGTGTGTTGATCCTGTAATTCCAATAGGAAGGATTGTCTGAGTTCCACAACTGTGTTGATCCCGTAATTACGAAAGGAAGGATCGTTAGTAACTCC
Organism: Pseudotsuga menziesii; assembly: GCA_001517045.1. Lineage (NCBI taxonomy): Eukaryota > Viridiplantae > Streptophyta > Pinopsida > Pinales > Pinaceae > Pseudotsuga > Pseudotsuga menziesii. The sequence goes on along the minus strand of LPNX010598952.1, from coordinate 43,699 downwards.
GTAAAGACATAAATCCCATAATTTCAAAAGGAAGGATCATTAACTTGATCCCTTAATTCCAATAGGAAGGATTGTCTGAGTTCCATAGATGTGTTGATCCTGTAATTCTGAAAGGAAGGATCATTAGTAACTCTGTAAAGACCTAAATCCCGTAATTCCAAAAGGACGGGATCATTGGTAGCTTCATAAAGACTTGATCCTGTAATTCCAATAGGAAGGATTGTATGAGTTCCACAACTGTGTTGATCCCATAATTCCGAAAGGAAGGATCGTTAGTAACTCTGTAAAGACCTAAATCCTGTAATTCCGAAAGGAAGGATCATTGACTTGATCTTATAATTCCAATAGGAAGGATTTTCTAAGTTCCACATATGTGTTGATCCCATAATTTCGAAAGGAAGGATCGTTAGTAACTCCGTAAAGACCTAAATCTCATAATTCCTAAAGGAAGGATCATTGGTAGCTCCGTACAGACTTGATCCCATAATTCCAACAGGAAGGATTGTCTAAGTTCCACAAATGTGTTGATCCCGTAATTCCAATAGGAAGGATTGTCTGAGTTCTACAAATGTGTTGATCTCGTAATTCTAAAAGGAAGGATCATTAGTAACTCCGTAAAGATCTAAATCCCATAATTCTGAAAGGAAGGATCGTTAGTAGCTCCATAAAGATTTGATCTCGTAATTTCGAAAGGAAGGATCATCTGAGCTCCACAGATGTGTTGATCCTGTAATTCCGAAAGGAAGGATTATTAGTAACTCCGTAAAGACCTAAATCCCATAATTCCGACAGGAAGGATCATCTGAGTAACATAGACATGTTGATCTTGTAGTTCCGAAAGGAAGGATCATGTTGATGTTTTGATGATGATGATGTTGATGTTTTGATGATGTTGATGTTTTGATAATAATGATGTTTTGATGATGATGATGTTTTGATGATTATGTTTCTGATTGAAAGATCAGAGTATGATGATGATGATGTTTCTAATCAAAAGATCAGAGTATGACAATGATGTTGTTGCTAATCGAAAGGCCAAAGTGCTGAAGAAGATGTTGCTGATTGAAAGGTCAAAGTGTTGAAGATGATGTTGCTGATCGAAAGGTCAAAGTGCTGAAGATGATGCTGATTGAAAGGTCAATGTGTTGAAGATGATGTTGTTGATCGAAAGATCAAAGTGCGGAAGAAGATGTTGTTGATCAAAAGGTCAAAATACTGAAGATGTTGCTAAAGATGTTGCTGATCAAAAGATGTTGCTAATCGAAAGGTCAAAGTGCTAAAGATGTTGCTGATCGAAAGGTCAAAGTGTTGAAGATGTTGCTGATAAAAAAGGTCAAAAGATGCTGATGTTGACTAAAGAGTTGTTGTCGAATATTGAAGACGAAGACTATATGATGTTGAAAAGCTTCCAATGATTTATAGATGTGTTACCATGATGATGTTGATGATGTCCTCTATCCCTTGCCTACTATTGCTGTTGTTGATGTTTTTGTAGAATACCCTTCTCATTAAGGGGGAGTGTTGAAATATTGTAACTTCAAAGAATATTCTATATGTATCTTTTGTGGTCCTCGATGGTCCTACCGGGAGAACCACTTGTATTACTTTATATCCCGATGCTTCTAATTGGAAGAACTAATAAGAGTCATGAGGTAGTCCCCTCTAATTATAAAGGTGGGTCATTAGCACCCCAGTGTGGTTACTTGAGCCTACATGTGTAACTCGAGCCTACATGATTTAACTCAAGCCTACATGTTGAATGAGTTAATTCAAGTGAACAGATGATTATAAATAGAGGTGTGGTGCTCCTCATTTGAGACACACACTCTCACTTATGTAGCGCATTAGTGGAGAAGAGAAGTAACTGGAGAAGGAGGAGGATCAAGCTTTGATCTCCTTGCTGGTTTTATCTTTTATCTTTTTGGGGACATCTATATTGAGGAATCTTTTGCTGGGTTTTTCCCTTTAGGTTTTTCCCAGGATAAATCTTTGTGTTCCTTTTGTATGGTTGTGCTTGTCTATCTTTCAGTGATCCTGTTTATATGCTTTTTTTATGAAAATGAAATGAAATACTGATGTCTTAGTTAAGCATATGAATATTTAACAACCTAGATCTCACAGCACACACCAAGAATAATAAAATGGATCACCCTCATCACAAGAAATAAAAACACCACCACCAGAATTAGAGGGATAACTTTAGAAGACCCGGGAGAGATCTATCTAATGTCAGATGCTATACTTGTGATGAGAAGGGACATTATTTTAGATATTGTCCCAATAACAAAAATAAGAAGAACAACAAGAAAATACATCATGCTCACATTGTAGAAGATGATGAACCTCCCAGTAAGAGAACTAGAGTAGACGGTGAAGATTGTTAAAATGATGAAGAATATGTTCTAATTTCATCTTTCATGGGGATTGTTTCACATGGGAGCAATGATTGGCTTGTATATAGTTGGGATTCCAAGAATATGATAGGATTTAAATAATCCTTTATGAATCTATCTGGAAATGAGTCACCTCACAAGGTGAAATTGGGGATGACTACTAATACCCTATAAAAGGAAGTGGTGAAGACTCTTACAAGTTGGATTCTGGAAAATATTTGAAGATGAAGGATTCCCTATATGTACCATGACTCAAGAAGAATATTCTCTCCATGTCTGCATTGGATGCAAAAGGTATGAGGGTCACATTTATTGATGGCCAAGTTCTTATGTGGCCAAAATAAAAGACTATAGATGATGCAGTAGTGGTTGGAGAGCAAGAGGGAGGCTTATACAAAGTGAAGGGCCAACCTAAACAAGCCTTGGTCCATGAATCCATAGAGCCAAGTGAATTATGGCATATAAGGATTGCACATGTGCACTATAGAGCATTATCACTTGTAAGCAAATCAATAAATAATATTCCTAAAGTCCAAACGAAGCACGAAGGCATTTGCAAAGGATGTGCGAAGTGAAAGAACATAAAGAAGTCATTTTCAAGTAGCGAAAGCAAAGAAAAAAGAATCTTGGAAGTCATCCACTCTGATGTATGGGGTCCAATGTCATCCAATTCATTGAGTGGGTATGTATATTATTTTTCTTTCATTTATGATTTTTCTAGGAATACATGAATATATTTATTGAAGAACAAAGATGAAGGATTCAACAAATTCAAGGAATTCAAATCCTTAATAGAGAAGCACTTAGAGAAGAAAATCAAGACTCTTCGATCAGACAATGGTGGAGAGTTCACATCAGAATAATTCAAGGAATTATGTAGATATTCATGGATTAAGAGGGAGTTAACCACTCCATACAATCCACAACAAAATGGTGTTGTAGAAATGAAGAATAGAATGATTATGGAAGCAACAAGAGAAATTCTTCATGATCAGGATATTCATATGCATCTATGGGAAGAAGCTGCAAGAAAAATCGTGTATATATAGAATCATACTCCACATAGAATACTAGAAAACAAGACACCAGAAGAAACTTTCTTTGATGAGAAACCAAAAGTCATCAATCTCAGGATATTTGGCTTCCCGGTGTACATACACATCCCAAAGGAGAAAAGAACAAAGTTAGACCCTTCAAAAAAGAAGGGCACATTTGTTGGATATAGTGAAATATTGAAGGCTTACAGAATATACTTTCTAGGGTTCAAGAAGATCGATATCACCAGGGCCGTGACATTTAACCAAGACTCAGCATACAACAAATCCAGAAAGTAACCTATTGAAGACATTGAAGAACCAGATGTGCATAGGATCCAAAAAATAACAATGAATGAAAAAACTCTAGAAGAAGATCAAGAAAAGGAAGAACGTCAAGAACCTATAGATCCACCCTGTGAGAAGAATTCTCATAAAAGGAAACCAACATGGGTACGACATGCAATTCTAGATGCTGAGAGATATGGCGCTACATAAGGAATGCACAAAGAAATAAAGAGACCTAGGCCATAATCCAGTTATGTATCCCTGTGTAACACCATGTTTTTGACCTCATTTTCATTAAAATGTATATGATGTATGTATTGTAATTAATCGTGGTGTGGAGCTAAAGGAAAAATCCCCACCATCGATTTGGTTGTTTTATGTTTCGGTGATTGAAGTCGTTGCTGATGGTATAGTGTGCTATCCGGCACATATTAATTCTGGCATCATGTAATTATGCATTTTAATTAAAATGAACCCCAACCAGCTATGTCAATGCAACCATAATGAAAAGGGCATGATTTTTCCTAAGGATGGGGGGGGGGAATTATTAAACTTTGGGCCAATGGGGAAAATTGTCACATACCCCAATTTTGTAAATTAATGTTAATTGTTTTAATTATATTTCCTAAGACATTATGTTAAATTTAATGCTAAGTAGGAACTGATGACTCAGTAGAGTCAAAAGAAGTGGAATCTAATTCTGAATATTTTATTATTAATAAATAAAATGTGGAGACAACAGCATGGGAGAGCTGTTAATAAGAGGTTACTGGTCAAACTGGTGGATGGAACTAGGTGGAGGGCAAAAGACAAGTGGCAGCATCCTCAAACACTTCCTATGTTGCAGGTGGCAACTTCCCTATATTTGGGGTCATGATCCTCCAAGAAAGTGGGATCAGAGCAGGTGGCTCAATAAATGACAAATAACCCAAAAAGACCTAGGCAATCTTTTAAAAAGTACCCAATGAATAGAGCTGGGGGTTGCTCAGATATTTTCCAAAGAAGAATCATTCAGGAGGAATGTTATTCAAGAAATTCATGGGGAAAAAAGGGAACCAGTAAGGAAGGTGTTCGGAGAGAAATTCTGCAGTAACTTGATTTGTTACAGCTTGTTAGCTGGGAGAACTTACTGTTAAGTTCAGGATTGATACTAAGTCTGAAGACTGGTATTTCACTATTGCTGCACCTAGTTCCAGCCAGGGAGACCAGAGCAAGCTTGGGGGTACTGAGGAGTCGTTGTTTGAGCGCTCTCTAGGAATTGGTAGGGAGGAACGGCCTCCCATTGCTGTTGTTGTCCAAGCTCAAGAACAGGTTCTATCCTCTAACAGTCTGTGTTTTAATAACTGTGTATGATTAAATACTATGTTTGTTGCTTATGATATAAATATTTAGATGGCGCAGTGATGTAGTTGTTCTTAATTTATCAGTAATAGAATCTTCTTGATGAGAAATAAAAACCCACTGTGTTTTTCCTCATCCGGAGTTACCAGACCGTACTCCAGCACAAGGGTGAATTTATAAATAAAGATGGTATGATGAAAATACAAAATAGAATGTTAATGGAGTTTTAGAGTATTTCTTTGTGTGGTTATCAGAAGAAATATCCTTTGTATCAGTAGTATTAACCTGTACTGAAATTGTCAGCCTTCTTAGAATAGAAAAAGAAGCTAGGTTAACTATTGAAAATAGCAGGAATGAATAGATAATATAGTTTTAATACAATAGTTACTTTCAGAAATATCATTGCTTAATTGAATTTCAAAAGATAAATAGGATAGTTCACTAGAATAGAGTTAAGTTAAATAAAGATATTTTACAGTCAATTTCTTCCCAGATTTTACTACTGTTTGTATGATAAACTAAACAGAAAGAAAGATTAGTTAAAATGATGGATTGTTGCTACAAGTGACTTATTGAATTTATGACTTCATTTATAATTAGTAATTTATGTGTTTATTTATTTAATTTTATTTAGTTAAGGCATAAATAAAATTCTACACATGCCATCCTATACTTTTAAGCTGTTAACAATTGCAGTACTTAGTTCTTTTCTTCTATTTTTATGAATATTAATATGTAATATAATTAAGAAAATCTAGTATATAGAGAATACTTCTGTAAAATATATAGTACAGTAAGAATAATATTACAGTAATAAATTACTAAGTTTATTTACAATTTACAAATATACAATAAAAGTAGAAATCTTGGGTTGTCACCCTTTTTCAAGTCAGGCTCACGACCTCATGTTTTACACAATCGAGATAAACAAAAAGTTGAATGGTTGTTCAAGCCCTTGACCCCTGCACGTATTGGAGAGCATGGCATAATTGCCTTCTGTCTCTTTCACTTCATACACAATATTTTAAATACAAAAAAAAAAAAACTAACATATACAATCTCGACCGAAGCCGGAGCACCCTCGCACAGCGCAGGGGCTTCTTTAACTAACCCCAAGTACTGAACAGTTTAGCAAAACAAACTGAAGCTGTAAGGGTTACAGGCCTCAATGCACCAACCCTCCAAAGTTCCAAAGGAACCCCACAAAGAGAAAGTGCCATGGTTTAACCAGGCTTACCGGGAACTTGATGCTGTTGCAACTACTTTGTACCAAAAGTTGCGCAGAAGGAAGGGCGGAGACCTGTATCCAACAAAGAAACCACATTATTAAAATATGTAAGCAGGATAATATTCATATAAAACAAAAACCAATAGTAAAACGAAGAAAGAGTTGCAGTATCTTTTACCTAATCTTTTATGGAGGCGCGACCACCAGTAACAACAAGATAACCACCAACACAAGAAGGAAAACCCTTCTGCAGTAAGGGAGAAGAAGGTTAACGATGCAACAAGCATTCACTCTTAAACCAGGAGAACAAGACCTCGGTTCTTGTTGGAGAATCAGTTGGCATACAGTCGAGGATCCTAGGTTAAGAAACAGCGATGGAGAAACCCTAAGAAGATATCATAAACTCAGGTGAAGCACTAACAGTATTATAGCATCCTCAATCGTTAGGTATTTGGGAGAGCATGGAGAAGGTAAACAACAGGAAGGCCACTAACAGCGGAGGAGTAATGACGGTGCAGATGAAATTTGCAGCAGAGTGACAGGAGCCCGAAGGAAAGGAGGAAATGGCGAGCTAGGGTTTTACTGCTGCCCTTATAACAACGCAGTGCATGGCTATGGTAATGCCACGATATCCCAGCAAATATTTGATGAGCAGTGGGTTTAAGTATAAAGTTATAGCGACATCCCACCGAAGGAATGATCCCCAGTCAATTTTTATAACCGATGATTACACCTTAGTCCTCGTGCAAAGTCAATTGTTGTTTTACGCTGCATGCAAACCATAAAGTTTTCATTATTATAAACCCTAATCTTGGCAATCATCAAGGATGTGGAAAATCTTACGCCAACCCTTATACAATATTGCATGGTTTTATGAAGTCAATACTATCCTTATTCTTCTTGTCAAGATTATGTTTAAAACCCTTTTGCTAGGTAATTATATATTTACTCTAGATTAGAAACATATGAAGAGGAGACTTTTCCTTCATAAAGTTTTTAACCTTAAATTAAAGATTTAGCTATAATTCAATCATGATCATGGTTGATTCTTAGGCCTCGTATTCTCACCTTATACTTTCCTTATACATTATGAAATGATAAGTTCAATCAACTTTTGGTTTAACATAAAAGTATATTTGGAAGATTATAAAGGAGGTTATTAGAATAAAATTTATGACATTGGTTCTATTGCTCATAATAACCTCAATAGCTTATCTATATTTGGTAAGAGTTACAAAAGAGAATAGTATCTATTATTGTGGTGAAAGTTTTTGTTTAAGGTGATAACCTTAACTTTAACCGAGGACTTGGCAAGGTAAGCCACAATTTCTCTTAACTAAGAGTTTAACCATCATAAGATAGATAGGCCATATAACGAATAAGTGATGCTTTCTTTTACAAATTATTGCCCCTTAAGATCATGTCCTGTTATAAACATAAAGGGAATAGAATAAAACCTGTTTCAATAAGATATATACATATTTTACTAAAGATAAGTTTTAGTTATGCTTGAAACAGTCGATGAGTGAATAAAAAAACTTTGTATACCAACATTAGTATAATTCTCATAAAAAGCAGCTGGAAATAAAGTGGTAACTCTTTATAAACTTCAAAATTGAGCATGGAAACTGTAACATATAAACTCTTTATCAGTTTACCTTTATTATGTGGACGTAATTATATACAATTGAAATTATACTATAGAATTTTGTGATTTGGCTACTCTTACTCTGTAGTAGAAGAATCAGTAAGACATTTGTATACATCACGACTATGATAGCTGTGGAATAGTTCCTTAATTATCAAGAACCATGGATTTACTTCTATTAGAAAGAACGACTGTTAATAAATGTACCTTAACAGGTGTTGGGAATTGTTTAGCATTTAGTTTCTTACTGAGTTTTTCTTTTGCGACGAACTTGTATTTAAATACTTTAGAATTTCGACAACAGCACCAAAGACCTCTTACCTGTAACCTGTAAGAATAGGGAAACTTCTACATTAGCTAGAAATCTAAGTAAGCCTAGTTTTGCATGACAGTCCCACCTTGTGGTCGCAAAAAGAAACAAAATCAGTAAACTAAAAAGAACTGATCTACCGCTAAACATAACCAACAAATAATTCAGCTAATGAATTTGGTAACATATAACTAATTTAATAATTAGTTTACTGTAATTATGATAATTATATGCATTTTTAAATTTTTAAATTTTTTGGAAATTTTGGGGTTTTGACAAAAATGCAAGTGTCAGCTGTTCAACCCATTTAGTTGTCACCCACCCTTTTGACTTACTCGCCTTTCCCTTGTCTCAATTAGTCAACACCCACATTAAAAACCTCTATTGTTAGTTGGGCAGTTATTGCTAGGCAGTGGTGTGTGGTAGGACTGTCATTCCTTACCCACACGCACACTCCACCAATAGACTCTTTCACCCTCACGTGGGAATTCTTCCATTTTTTCCCATACTCACATAGAGACATTCGCTCTTATCTTTATGCATAGGTCTTGGCATTTTACTCACGCAGAGAGCTGGGAGAGTGGCCTCACAGGCATGATTTTGTTGTGTGTGTGAATTTTGTGGTTGGGGGATTTTTCTATGTGCATTTCTCTTCGTTGTGGGTCTAACCGTGTGAATTCATCTCCACATGAGTTGTTTTTCCTTCCTCACGCAGCTGATAAATGGACTGTCCTTGATTTCCCCATGATTTTGGTTTGCAGTAGGTTCATTTATGTCTTTGGGTTTCTGTGGGTTCTTATTGAGTTGTTTTGGCCACGATAGGGCCAAGAATGACTCAGGAATCAAATTTCCCAATCAAAGCTGCATATTACCCAAATTTTCACCTCGGTTGTGTTGCAGCTGCAACAATTTCCCAAAATTCCAAAAAAATTTAGGACCCTCCTTATGCTTTGGTTTGGTCAGGGAACTTTCAGAAAGAATTTCTCATGCTGAATTGGTTTACCACCTATTTACATCTCCCTCTAACGCTGGAAAGTTTCCCTTTTTTATCAAGCCTTATTGTTATTTTTGAATACCTTTGGAGCCACTCTAAATCGGAAGTTTGTTTGATTGACTTTCCCGCCGCCGTTGCGGATGACTTTTGGCTTTACGTCGGAAGCTGTGGTTATTTCCTTGTCCGTTGTTGCGGACAAGTTTTTCCCTTTGGTTTCCGCCATTACGAATGGGTTTTCACTTTCCTTCCGATTTATGGGTTTCGGTTGTCTTTTGGCTTTGTATCGGAGCCTTTTACCATCGCTCTCTTCGGCGTTGCAGACGGGTTTGAGCTTTGAGGTCCCGACGTTGCGGATGGGAAAGGCATTAGGCTTCCGACGTATAGTCATTTGGTTTTCGGCTTGAGTTTTATGGACGTTGTTTATGTTATGAGTGTCCACCGTTGCAGAAGAGTTTAAGCTTTCGGCTTCCGACCCAAAAGAGCCTCCGACTTCCGACCGTTAGTTTTTTGGCCTTGCCTATCATTGCGGATGGTTTTGTGCTATGGCCCTCCGCCGTTGCGGAAGGAGCAGCGCTTTGCCTCCCGATCCCGATTTGTTTCCCGTCCGATCCGTTAAGTCTTCCCACGTGCGGGCCATATCTATATATCCAAGGGGAGGCAAGGTATTATTCTATCATATTTTTTCTAACTGTCGCGCTCGTTGTTGTCGTGCTGTCGTGCTCGCCCGGTTCCTCAATTGCAGTACCCTCAGTACAGGTGTCTCCACCACGAGGCTTGCCAGACCTCTCCACGTTGGATACGTCTGTGCTAGGTAGGTTTATTCACCTTCTCCCGTTCCTTTTGAGGCATGTGTAAAGATTGATGCAGTTAGTCTTAGTTACGATGGTTTCCTTCGCCCCGTTAGATGTATGCGTATATGATAAGGGGGGGGGAGGTTATTTTGACTGCTAGCACTGGCATTTTTGACCTACGGAGCATTTTTCGCCCGCGGCTGTTGGTGCGCAGCCTTGCACGCAGTGGGTCCTGTGTATGGTAATGAGGTGCAGGGGGAGGTTTTGTTATGATTTTTCTGTAAGCTTTTGGTAATTCCTCCTTTAGTTTGAGGTTCATATTGCCTGTTTTTCTCGAACCCCAGCCTGTGTTGCTCACGACGTCCTGCGCAGTCCTTTTGGGCTCAGTCGTTAGAAACCCTAGTCGGTTAGAAGGGATATGCCGCTGTTGTGGTTTGTTAGCTGGGAATCGCATGGGTAGTGAGTTTGGTAGGAGCATTTTGCAGTCGGATGACAATAGTACCCACAGAGAGTGAAATGTGTAGTCGGCTTAATGTAAATTTTCTCCTGCGAACTGCACAAGTCCTTGTTGATTTTAGTCCGGCTAAGCTATTTATTGTTAAAATGATTGTTATTATAAAACGCAGGAGACTCTCACAATCCTACTGCATATAACTACTGCAAATTATCTCTTTTGTTGATATACACGAACTAAACTACTGAACACTGCACATTGCATTTTAATGGTTCTGATAGTCATGGCATCTTTAGGCCGTACATGCATGCATTTGCTTCCCTACTTGCTATCACATTAAGACACATGAAAATGGAACATCGCATATCATATGTAGTTTTATTGCAGTTTAAAAGATGGTTGATGGAATGATTTAATATCATACAGCACTGTTTTGTATCATGCTAAGATAGTGTGCATTTGGTTGCAATAGTCCTGTTAGTCAGGCTAGTCAGGTTATGCAAGCTTATATCCTAGCTTCATGGACTAGTTGTTGTCATGATACACATAGAAAGAATAAAATGCTGCATAGTGTCTTGTGAATGTCTGCAACTTGAATTTATCAATATTACAATTTTATAAATGGCAGGAAGAATTCGAATCCACCATGTCCAAGAGGCAGAAGAAGAAGGCTCATATGGTTGAAGAACGACCAGAAGTAGAAGAGGTCACAAAGACTGAGTACATATATGAAGACACTCAATGTGTTTCTAGTGTGGAACCCGAGTACAAATGGGGTGAAGTATATAGATTGATTTCCCGCAAGGAGGTTCCTGACATGGGCCTCGAAGAAGAATCCATCTATGCTAACATAGAGAAATCTTCTCTCATGAAAGTTGTCACCAAACCAGAACTATTCCCATGCTCTGAGGTAATTGGATGGATTCTTCCATGAGTAGACACCACTATAATGATCATGGGAAATGTTGAAGGACAGGGCTATGCTGCATTTAGCCCTGGATATGTGGTGTTGGCTTATCACCTACCAGAAGCCCAGGTTTTCTTGTCAGAGGATTGGCTGAAAAGAATCAAAATGGACCTGGTGGAAACTCTTAGGAGAATGATGTTGCAGGGAAAGCATTTTTGACACAGACCGACCAGTGAGTATGATACAGCGAGCTTGAGGGCTCCCTACATATTCATAGCCTTGATGCTCAACAGAATATTTGGGAGAGCTCATGGCAGACTCTTCAAACTTGAATGGATACCAATTATTTTTCATGTGGCAACTCAGGGCACAGTCTTCAATTGGGCCAGCATGGTGTCCAGCAGTATTTCTTCTTGCGTGACCTCAGCCTTGGAGGGAAAGTCCAAGAAAAGATCAGAGTTTTACATGAGTTCAATATTAATAGACTGCATATTGTGCAACCAGGCTTTCCTCGGTCTCAGGTGCATCTGGGACAGGGAAAGGATGCATGTTTATGCTGCTTATAGACCATTGTGGGCTCACCAGTACCATAGCCATTACAGAGAGTTCTGTGAGCACTTCATTATGCCTCCATACACACTCATTTTCTAGAAGGAGTGTGACTGTATGTACTTCCGGATGTTTGGAGGATCAAGAACACCTTCGCTGCTGCCCAAATATGCAACGGATTACATAGTCCACAAGGAGGCGGTCAGACAAGTGTTCATTGATGGAATAAGCAGTTTTCTGTTCAAACACAAGAAGACTGCCTACCCTCCTTTGCCATTCAAGCTAGGAAGCTACAAATTCACCAAGGTGAAACAAGCTGCTGAATTCATAGAGGAATTGGAGAGGTTCCATTTTGGGGAGTTGCCCTACCGCAGAAATGACACTCGAGGCAAGGTTATTAAGCATTGCAAAGAACACAAGGTACACTTTGAGTATACCCACCATTTTGATAAGGACGAATATGTCTTCCGAAACGCCCCAAACATGACAATGCTAATGAGAAGATTCAAGAAAAAGATCACCACCAAAGGTGGAAAAGGGGACGAAGGTGGAAAAGGGGATGAACAGGCAAAGGATAAAGAAGAAGCCAAAAAGTGAAGTGAAGAAGCCCAGAGGTTGGAAAAATAAGCTGCAGAAAGGCTTCATATAGAAGAAGAAAGAAGAGCTGCTCAGGAAGCAGCAGAGAAAGCAGAGGAAGCAAAGAGAAATCTCGATGAGGAGCTTCAAAGGCAAGAAGCTGAGAGGATAAAATTGACATAGCAGTCAGCTTCTGAAACAGCAGCAGGGCAGACTCAAGAGCTGGAGAACCCCGAGGTACATACCCCTCAAGTACCTGCTGCCAGCATACCCAGGGTTCCAATGCTCAAGCTGGTCCCATTTGTGCAGGAAAAGGGAAAGGAAATCCTTGATTTCAACACTGTGTTTTATGATAGAGCAACGAAAAGGATAATCAAGAGGACAGAAAGGAAAGTTGAAGCAGGAGATCTACCAGGAAAGATGATATTGGATACGGCTGTGATGTTAGGAACAGATCAGGATCCTAGGTTCACGCTGAGAGCCGGAGCTGCAATGATCGATGCCTTAGAAGATAACATAAATAAGGTGATTATTGAACTGGAGTCATCTAATAAAACCTCTGCTCAGCTGAAAAATACCTTGAGGAAAGAGAGAGAGGAAGGAAACAGGTTGAAGCGAAAATTTGAACACTTACAGAGGGAGATGAAGACTACTGAGGCTGAGTTGCAGACCCTACATGAAGAGAGATAGGCTCAGGAAACTACACAAGAACGCCTTGAGCAAGTGCAAGCAGAAGATCAAGAGTTGAAGAAGGAGAAGGAGCAGTTACTGGCAAAGGTGGGGGACCTAGAAGAATAGCTGAAGATCCTCTTGCAGGCCAATGATATGCACACCCTAGAACTAAGAAAGGAACACCAGGAGCAGATTTCTGCTTTGAACACTGCTTTGGAAGTAGCAAGAGAATAGCAGGTCGATCTTCAGCCTCTCAAGTAGCATGTATTGACCCAAAAAACCAAGATGTTGTAGCTGCAGACTGCTGTAGAAGAAGAAAGGTGTAAAGTGCTGCAGATCAACGGCCATTTGGAGGAGATTCTGGAAACTACATCCTACTTTGTGGATAGGTCCCAGGATGTCCTAGAGGTCCTGATTGTATGAATGGAAAGGTTGGAGAACAATGAGGAAACCCCAGTGGAGCTACCGGCAAAAGACCAGCAGGCCCTCAAATGGGACTATAACCTAGTGGAGTTTGCTATAAATACTGCTGAGGACTTCAAGAAGACAGTAAAGAAGACAAATAGATTATGCACCAAATTCTTCAGAAGACTTCTCAATACATACAAATGGTGCCAGATAAAAGCGGAGGAGAGGCTTGAAGCTTTCCCAGATCATGATGCCTTTGTGGAGCTATTGCAGAAGAGATTCCAGGAGCAAGAAGCTAAGGTGCAGGATATCAAAGCCATGGATGATTTGATCTTGAGAATCCAAGTAGATCACCCAGCCATCAGTGTACTACTTCTGGAATATCAGCTCCGATTGAGTACGCCCAGGGTCGAGGCTATCAATAAACAAGCTGAGAAATTTGATATAAATATTCAGTTTTTAAAACCTTATACTTTTGAAGGCATCGCTAATGAGGCTGCAGCGTGGAAGAAGTTTCTGGATAGTCAAGTGGGCCCTTCCTCATGAAGGGTCGGTCATTATTATAATTTGTAACTAACTTTTGTAAAACATTTAAGAAAAATAGAACGTTGGGAGACGAGAGGTTGGGAAGCCCAAAGGTCACTTTGGGCAGCCCAACAGTCTGACCCTTTTTGTATAAATGTAAAAGACTTAGAAGGAAAAGAGACTTTTTCCCAATGAGACTGGTGAGGACCTATTGTAAGAAGAACTATTTCCTTTTGCAATAAAAAATTACAGTTTGCCTGTTGGAGAAAGCTTAGTGGAATATTCAAATGTTGTGCTATGGATGTGTTGAAGAGGAACTATTTCATTTTCAGCTTTATGTCCATTAACTGTGAGACTGTTCTAACTCATTGAACCTATGTTCTTGTATGAATGTTTTCCGATTTATTTTATGAAGATTTCCACTATGAGTAATGTATGCTGCTTATGAAACAGTTGGCTATCTACTTGTTGAAATATCTTTAATCTTTCATGTGTTGTAGAGAAGAATATCAGCTACCTGTAATTTCTGTTATAATACATGAATAATCCACATTACTCATAAATAAATCGTATTTTGGCTCCCCAGGGATAGGTAGTTAGATGGATAGTTAGTTTATGTCATTCTTACATATGTGATGTAGATGCTTATGAGCCTAAGACGAGAGGTAAGAACCTGCGCATCACATTGTGATTCTCTCTGCATCTCAATCACCCTGCATTGTTAATTAGGCCTTTGCATTTCATACATTAAGTTAAAAAATACAAAAACTCGATGGACCGGGCCGCAACCGGTAAAACCTTTGTTTTGTTACTTGACCTACGGTAGCCGGACCACAAACCGGACGGATTCCCTATACCAAACAGTCAATGGGCTAGTTGGGAACGTTTATTAGGGAGAATCCCTTCCTGTTGTCGCCTGTGAATTTCCAGGCCCCAACAGAATTGGCGCTAGAAGGAGGGCCGCTAGTGCATGGCTGGCCGTGGAAAATTAATTTTTCCTAAGACTACCTTACCAGCAGATGTTTGAAGCTTATAACCTGACCCAGGTACTTACATATTTTGGCTATACCTTTGAAGTGAGAAAGCTTGTTCTCATTCTGCATTGTTCTTTGCTCAGACTCGTGTTCTTGTAGTTGTGCCTATGGCTGGAATCAATTTAAATCAGCCCAACCCATTACCGGCATGGAGAGCAAGGTCCCCTTTAAACCTCACACCGCCTTTGCATAACCTGCCTCAAGCCTTTGACAAGCTGTTGCTTAAGTTTGACCCTGAAGAAAGGATTGCTATAGATGACCACCTGCAAAGTTTTTATCTAGCATTAGAAGGGCTAAGAGCTGGGGAATATGAAGATGTGGTCTGTAGACTGTTCCCTCACACCCTAAAAGGAGCAACAGCATCCTGGTATTTTAGTCTCCCTACAAATTCGATTCCTGATTGGGAAACCTTCGAGAAGGTTTTCAGAAGTAAGTACACCACCCAAAAAATGCATGCCTCATTAATGAAAGGTCTTGGTTTGTTAAGAAAAGAGAAGAATGAGAAAGTATGTAGTTTCACTCAAAGATTTTCAATATACCTAAAGAACTTTTCTAAAACTGACAGACCTTCAGACAAGGTTTTAATTGAGTATTTTACCTCATCCCTAGGGCCCGAGCTGGCCATGTTTGCCAAAATGAAAGCCAAACCCACATTGGTAGAAACTTATGAAGAGGCCAAAAGAGTAGAGGCTGAGAGGGAAAGTGTAGAAGATTATCCTGATTTGCCTAGAGAGAAAACTACAGAAAGAATAGCTTTGGTGTTGTCCGAACCCAAAGAGGGGCACTCACATGATCTTGAGGAAATGATGAGAACGATGCAGAAGCTTTCCAACTGGATAATAGATCTGGAGAAAGAAAGGGACATTCAGAGAACTTATAAACCCCATTACCCGAAAAGGGAGGATAACCAATGGAAGATCCCTTCCCCAAAATTAGCCTCAATAAATATAACAGAAATAGGGGGGGGATAATTTCTATACTTTTCACCAGCAACCTCACTCAAAGAAGAAGTGCCCTCAATGGTTGAATTCAATGTCTTTGGTAATGAATAAGTTGCTGAACCCCAAATTGACTGAAGACAGTGGTAAAAAAGGAAGAAAAGAACAGACCATAGAGAAGCAAGATGATGATAAAATGTTCTTGTGGAATGGGGTTTCACTGTTTAACACAGAAGAAATTGCCCTCAAGTCTCAATATATGCCTACATCCACAAAATATAAGAACCTAGCAAGTAAGGACAATGCAATACTTCTAAAAGTTAAAGAGTTGCAAGAGACAGTCAAGAGGCAGGCAGATGTGATTGCTAAAGATGACATGTCTAAAGCCACTACTTGCAAGCAGGAAATAGAGCCACTTGTTGAACCAGCCAAACCTGTGGAAGATGATGAGGAAGGAAAATCTGGCAAACTTAAAAAGGAGACGCCCACAAAAAACCAACCTGTGGAAGAAAAAATCGAATTAACTAGGACAAGGAAAACCAGCGCTCCACCTTTCCTTGTGACTCTTGAAATTTTGAATCATAAGGTGCATAATTGTTTGGTGGACTCTGGGTCATCGATGAATGTTATGCCTCTAGCAGTTTGCAAAAAACTTAATGGGAAGCTAAAACCTACTATTTGGGACGTCACCCAACTAGACAAGACTAGTGTCAAAGTAGTGGGGGAGATGGAAAATGTTCTGATTCGATTGTCTGCAAATGAAAGGATATGTCATTACATTGATATTGTAGTAGCAGACATACCTGATGGCTATGGAATGATCCTGAACCGATATTAGACAGCAAGACTGAATGGGTACTTTGCTTCGGATTGGTCACACTTGTGGTTACCTCAGAAGGGCAACCCAAACCTGATTAAGATATTAAGAGAGCCCTATATGAAGCACAATGTCACTAAGCTAGGAGAGGCAAATGAATCTATTGAGTCTGTCCTAGGAAATTATCTGACTGAGCTAGAATTAAGACATCTTACTTCAAGAAAGGCTAGTTATATAACTGACACTCAGCCTGAGCTCCTTCAACTTCCTCAGGCTGTAAGAAATGATTATAGAATAGTAGACATGTGTTCAGTTTCAAAAACAGCACATCTCGATCATGGTTAAATGACTCATTTCTATTATTCAGCCCATCCTTTAACTCCTCATGATTAAAGATTTTTAGGGGTGGGCAATAATTTTTCTTTTCTTTTGCTTTGTACATAAATAAACTATTTTGTGTTCTGTAATGCTTGGATGCTTTTACTTTTGGTTATCTGATTTAATGCTATGTTCTTTTATTTGTTTTGCTAGCATTTCTTTTGGTTTTGAATAAAGAGGCAAACTTTTGGTTGGAATGGAAACATCAGGGTTCTCTATTAACTTAAATCTTGAGCGAAAGACTGTGCTGTAAACGTATAGAATGTCTTCTAGTAGCAGTGTTCCTAGCTGGAAAAGCATTCATTGAAGTCTTACTTAACCCCTGTAAATAACTCGGGAGTAAAAGAGGTCTGGAATACTATTTAGAGGCTCCATCCATTTCACATCTTAAATATCCAAGGGGGTGACAGCAAAAGACCCACGGAAAGGAAGCAGAGTAAAACAGTATGTCATATATAAATGATCCCATGTCATATATTCAGAAAAGCAAAAAATCTATCAAGAGTCAAAACTCCTTGAAGAAAAACAATACATATCAAAGCAAAATATCAAAACATGAAGTACTGAATGGCCACAAGATCCTCTCTGTCCGTGAACTGAAATATGAAGTACATTGTTCACACAAAAGGACACTATGGGATAGAGGAACCTGAATTAAAATTCAGTAAGAAAGGCCTACAGGAGGACTCATATCAAAAGAACTAAAGTTCAAAAGGCACAAAAGTGCAGTTGGCATGGGAATGAGGAACAAAAGGATAATACTGTTTACCCTCTATTACAATCCTGTGGTGTCTAAGCTGTAAACTACCTGAGGACAGGCAAAATAAACCTCACTTAGTTGGCCTCAAAAGAGTTATTCAGACTTGAAATACTTCTGATGTTACCATCTCCCAAAAGAATGGACTTCTTTAAATATTTTAAATGCATTATTTGGCTTGCTTAGGAATACAAGCGTCGAGAAGATTTCATTTTTATTCAAACAGTCTTGCACTGGGAAGGAGTTAATTCAGAGATTTGGGGTTCACCAGGTAGTCACCAATTGTTGCAGCTTCAACAATTTCCCAAAATTCCAAAAAAATTTAGGACCCTCCTTATGCTTTGGTTAGCTTGATCTTATGCTTTGATTTGGTCAGGGAACTTTCAGAAAAAGTTTCTCATGCTGAATTGGTTTACCACCTGTTTACATCTCCCTCTAACGCTGGAAAGTTTCCCTTTTTTATCAAGCCTTATCGTTATTTTTGAATACCTTTGAAGCCACTCTAAATCGGAAGTTTGTTTGATTGACTTTCCAGCCACCGTTGCGGATGAATTTTGGATTTATGTCGGAAGGTGTGGTTATTTCCTTGTCTGCCGTTGCGGATGATTTTTTGCCTTTGGTTTCCACCTTTATGGATGGGTTTTCTCTTTCCTTCTGATTTATGGGTTTCGGTTGTCTTTTGGCTTTGTATCGGAGCCTTTTACCATCGCTCTCTCCGCCATTGCGGACGGGTTTGAGCTTTGAGGTCCCGACGTTGCAGATGGGAAAGGCGTTAGGATTCCGACGTATAGTCATTTGGTTTTCGGCTTGAGTTTTATGGATGGTGTTTATGTTATGAGTGTCCACCATTGTGGAAGAGTTTAAGCTTTCGGCTTCCGACCCAAAAGAGCCTCCGACTTCCGACCGTTAGTTTTTTGGCCTTGCCTATCGTTGCGGATGGTTTTGTGCTATGGCCCTTCGCCGTTGCGGAAGGAGCAGCGCTTTGCCTCCCGATCCAGATTTGTTTCCCATCCGATCCATTAAGTCTTCCCATGTGCGGGACATATCTATATATCCACGGGGAGGCAAGGTATTATTCTATCCTATTTTTTCTAACTGCCGCACCCGTCGTTGTCATGCTGTCGTGCTCACCCGGTTCCTCAATTGTGGTACCCTCAGTACAGGTGTCTCCACCACGAGGCTTGCCAGACCTCTCCACGTCGGATACATCCATGCCAGGTAGGTTTATTCACCTTCTCCCATTCCTTTTGAGGCATGTGTAAAGATTGATGCGGTTAGTCTTCGTTACAGTGGTTTCCTTCGCCCCGTTAGATGTATGTGTATATGATAAGGGGGGGGGGAGGTTATTTTGACTACTAGCACTGGCATTTTTTACCTATGGAGCATTTTTCTCCTGCAGTTGTTGGTGCGCAGCCTTGCGCACAGTGGGTGGGGGTTTGTTGCAGGCGGTCGTTACGCCACCTGCACCAAACCGCCCTATGTATGGTAATGAGGTGCAGGGGGAGGTTTTGTTATGATTTTTCTGTAAGCTTTTGGTAATTCCTCCTTTCGTTCGAGGTTCATATTGCCCATTTTTCTCGAACCCCAGCCTGTGTTGCTCACGACGTCCCGCGCAATCCTTTTGGGCTCGGTCGTTAGAAACCCTAGTCGGTTAGAAGGGATACGCCGCTGTTGTCGTTTGTTAGCTGGGAATCACATGGGTAGTGAGTTTGGTAGGAGCATTTTGCAGTTGGATGACAATATTACCCGCAGAGAGTGAAATGTGTGGTTGGCTTAATGTAAAATTTCTCCTGCGAACTGCACAAGTCATTGTTGATTTTAGTCCGGCTAGGCTATTTATTGCTAAAATGATTGTTATTATAAAACACAGGAGACTCTCACAATCCTACTGCATATAACTACTGCAAATTATCTCTTTTGTTGATATACATGGAATAAACTACGGAACACTGCACATTGCATTTTAATGGTTCTGATAGTCAGGGCATCTTTAGGCCGTACATGCATGCATTTGCTTCCCTACTTGCTATCACATTAAGACACATGAAAATGGCACCTTGCATATGGATGTAGTTTTATTGTAGTCTAAAAGATGGTTGATGGAATGATTTAATATCATACAGCACTATTTTGTATCATGCTAAGATAGTGTGCATTTGGTTGCAATAGTCCTGTTAGTCAGGCCAGTCAGGTTATGCAAGCTTATATCCTAGCTTCATGGACTAGTTGTTGTCATGATACACATAGAAAGAATAAAATGCTGCATAGTGTCTTGTGAATGTCTGCAACTTGAATTTATCAATATTACAATGTTATATATGGCAGGAAGAATTCGAATCCACCATGTCCAAGAGGCAGAAGAAGAAGGCCCCTATGGTCGAAGAACGACCAGAAGTAGAAGAGGTCACAAAGACCGAGTACATATATGAAGACACTCAATGTGTTTCTGGTGTGGAACCCGAGTACAAATGGGGTGAAGTATATAGATTGATTTCCCGTAGGGAGGTTCCCGACATGGGCCTCAAAGAAGAATCCATCTATGCTAACATAGAGAAATCTTCTCTCATGAAAGTTGCCACCAGACCAGAACTGTTCCCATGCTCTAAGGTAATTGGATGGATTCTGCCCCAAGTAGACACCACTACAATGATCATGGGAAATGTTGAAGGATAGGGCTATGCTGCATTTAGCCCTGGATATGTGGCGTTGGTTTATCACCTACCAGAAGCCCAGGTTTTCTTGTCAGAGGCTTGGCTAAAAAGCATCAAAATGGACCTAGTGGAAACTCTTAGGAGAATGATGTTGCAGGGAAAGCATTTTTGACACAAACCGACCAGTGAGTATGATACAGAAAGCTTGAGGGCTCCCTAAAGATTCATAGCCTTGATGCTCAACAGAATATTTGGGAGAGCTCATGGCAGACTCTTCAAACTTGAATGGATACCAATTATTTTTCATGTGGCAACTCAGGGCACAGTCTTCAATTGGGCCAGCATGGTGTCCAACAGTATTTCTTCTTGTGTGACCTCAACCTTGGAGGGAGAGTCCAAGAAAAGATCGGAGTTTTACATGATTTCAATATTAATAGACTGCATATTGTGCAACCAGGCTTTCCCCGGTCTCAGGTGCATCTTGGACAAGGAAAGGATGCCTATTTATGCCGCTTATAAACCATTGTGGGCTCACCAGTACCATAGCCATTACAGAGAGGTCTGTGAGCACTTCATTATGCCTCTGTACACACTCATTTTCCGGAAGGAGTGTGACTGTATGTCGGAAGAAGCCATGCAAGTGATAGAAGAATATGCGGATTATTTCTTAACTGAAAATGGCATGTACTTCCGGATGTTTGGAGGATCAAGAACACCTTCGCTACTGCCCAAATATGCAACGGATTACATAGTCCACAAGGAGGCAGTCAGACAAGTGTTCATTGATGGAATAGTTTGTTTTCTGTTCGAACACAAGATTTCTTCCTACCCTCCTTTGCCATTCAAGCTAGGAAGCTACAAATTCACCAAGGTGAAACAAGCTGCTGAATTCATAGAGGAATTGGAGAGGTTCCATTTTGGGGAGATGCCCTACCGCAGAAATGACACCCGAGGCAAGGTTATTGAGCATTGCAAAGAACACAAGGTACACTTTGAGTATACCCACCATTTTGATAAGGACGAATCTATCTTCCGAAACGCCCCAAACATGACAATGCTAATGAGAAGATTCAAGAAAAAGATCACCACCAAAGGTGAAAAAGGGGACGAACAGGAAAAGGCTGAAGAAGAAGCCAAAAAGAGAAATGAAGAAGCCCAAAGGTTGGAAAATGAAGCTGCAGAAAGGCTTCATACAGAAAAGAAAGAAGAGCTGCTCAGGAAGCAGCAGAGAAAGCAGAGGAAGCAAAGAGAAAGCTCGATGAGGAGCTTCAAAGGCAAGAAGCTGAGAGGATAAAATTGACACAGCAGTCAGCTTCTGAAATAGTAGCAGGGTAGACTCAGGAGGTGGAGAACCCCGAGGTACAGACCCCTCAAGTACCTGCTGCCAGCATACCCAGGGTTCCCACGCTCAAGCTGGTCCCATTTGTGAAGGAAAAGGGAAAGGAAATCCCTGATTTCAACACTGTGTTTTATGATAGAGCAACGAAAAGGATAATCAAGAGGACAGAAAGGAAAGTTGAAACGGGAGATCTACTAGGAAAGATGATAATGGATACGGCTGTGATGTTAGGAACAGATCAGGATCCTAAGTTCATGCTGAGAGCCGGAGCTGCAATTATTGATGCCTTAGAAGATAACATAAATAAGGTGATGATTGAACTAGTGTCATCTAAGAAAACCTCTACTCAGCTGAAAAATACCTTGAGGAAAGAGAGAGAGGAAGGAAACAAGGTAAAGCGAAAATTTGAACACTTACAGAGGAAGATGAAGATTGCTGAGGCTGAGTTGCAAACCCTACATGAATAGAGACAGGCTCAGGAAACTACACAAGAATGCCTTGAGCAAGTGCAAGCAGAAGAACAAGAGTTGAAGAAGGAGAAGGAGCAGTTACTGGCAAAGGTGGGGGACCTAGAAGAACAGCTGAAGATCCTCTTGCAGGCCAATGATATGCACACCCTAGAACTAAGAAAGGAACACCAGGAGCAGATTTCTGCTTTGAACACTGCTTTGGAAGTAGCAAGAGAACAGCAGGTCGATCTTCAGCCTCTCAAGCAGCATGTATTGACCCAGAAAACCAAGATGTTGCAGCTGCAGACTGCTGTAGAAGAAGAAAGGTGTAAATTGCTGCAGATCGACGGCCATTTGGAAGAGATTCTGGAAACTGCATCCTACTTTGTGGACAGGTCCCAGGACGTCCTAGAGGTCCTAAATGTATGAATGGCAAGGTTGGAGAACAACGAGGAAACCCCAACGGAGCTACCAGAAAAAGACCAGCAGTCCCTCAAACGGGACTATAACCTAGTGGAGTTTGCTATAAATACTGCTGAGGACTTCAAGAAGACAGTAAAGAAGACAAAGGGATTATGCACTGAATTCTTCAGAAGACTTCTCAATACATACAATCGGTGCCATATAAAAGCGGAGGAGAGGCTTGAAGCTTTCCCAGATCATGATGCCTTTGTGGAGCTATTGCAAAAGAGATTTGAGGAGGAAGAAGCTAATGTGCAGGATATAAAATGCATGGATGATCTGATATTGAGAAGCCAAGTAGATCGCCCAGTCGTCAGTGTACTGCTTCTGGAAGATCAGCTCCGATTGAGTACGCCCAGGGTCGAGGCTATCAAGAAACAAGCTGAGAAATTTGGGATAAATATTCAGTTTTTAGAACCTTATACTTTTGAAGGCATCGCTAATGAGGCTGCAGTGTGGAAGAATTTTCTGGATAGTCAAGTGGGCCCTTCCTCATGAGGGGTCGGTCATTATTATAATTTGTAACTAAATTTTGTAAAACATTTAAGAAAAATAGAACGTTGGGAGATGAGAGGTTGGGAAGCTCAAAGGTCACTTTGGGAAGCCCAACAGTCTAACCCTTTTTGTATAAATGTAAAAGGCTTAGAAGGAAAAGAGACTTTTTCCCAGTGAGACTGGTGAGGACCTATTGTAAGAAGAACTATTTCCTTTTGCAATAAAAAATTACAGTTTTCCTGTTGGAGAAATCTTAGTGGAATATTCAAATGTTGTGCTATGGATGTGTTGAAGAGGAACTATTTCGTTTTCAGCTTTATGTCCATTAACTGTGAGACCGTTCTAACTCATTGAACCTATGCTCTTGTATGAATGTTTTCCAATTTATTTTATGAATATTTCCACTATGAGTAATGTATGTTGCTTATGAAACAGTTGGCTATCTAATTGTTGAAATATCTTTAATCTTTCATGTGTTGTAGAGAAGAATATCAGCTACCTGTAATTTCTATTATAATACATGAATAATCCACATTACTCATAAATAAATCGTATTCTGGCTCCTCGGGGATAGGTAGTTAGATGGATAGTTAGTTTATGTCATTCTTACATATGTGATGTAGATGCTTATGAGCCTAAGACGAGAGGTAAGAACCTGCGCATCACATTGTGACGCTCTCTGCATCTCAATCACCCTGCATTGTTAATTAGGCCTTTGCATTTCATACATTAAGTTAAAAAATACAAAAACTCAGTGGACGGGGCCGCAATCGGTAAAACCTTTGTTTTGTTACTTGACCTACGGTAGCTGGACCGCAAATCAGATGGATTCCCTATACCAAACAGTCAACGGGATAGTTGGGAATGTTGATTGGGGAGAATCCCTTCCTGTTGTCGCCTGCGAATTTCCAGGCCCCAACAGGTTGTTCTTTGTTGGTTGATTTTCTTCCCCAGAGCAGTGAATTGTTTGTTTTGTTGTGTGTATGCAGTAGTTGGTCTTTGGATTGTGTTGTAGTGGGAATGAAGGCTTGGTATGCTTGATAAACCCGGTGTGTTGGGGAGCCACATAGACAGAGCTAGAGGGCTTGCCTTCTTCTCCACAACCCCTTAATATAATTGGAAGGGAAGTCAGGGCCTGAGGGACTGATTCCTTGTGTTGGGTGTGTGTGGGTGTCCTAGAAGTCAGGCTAGTTCTGGTGTAGGTGTCCTTAGCTCTTCAATGAGCCCACCATCTTAGCATTCATCTTTTCCTAGCTCCCTAATGGCCTGATAAACCCAACTGTGTTGGCTTGGCTGATTTATGTACCTTTGGCTATGTGTGAGCCTGCTTAGTTCCTTATTCCTTGGGGAATCATGCCCAGCTCGGGGGTGGCAGTGTTGCTGAGAGATTAAGGAGCACACTGGGCTATGGTTGGGTGGAATGCTATAGCAACATCGTTGGTTGCAGGACAAGTTCTTCATCAGATAAGTATTCTTGTGTTCAATATTTGCAATCATATTTGATGTTTAATGAATTACGTTAAACATGTTGAATTCTTGAATGTATGTTTTGCTTCCACTGTATGCTGAATAACTATGCATCTCTGCATGTTTTACTTCAAAGTATTTTAGTTTTTTTTATGTATATACATGTTCATGGGGCTAGTTGCCCAAATAGTTAATGGTATGGTAGCGTCCTCTTCGTCGATCGGAGGGTCGGGGACATTACACCCTACTGTCTGACATCATTAAAAAGGAACCTTCCAACTATGAAGAAGTGACATAAAATAAATAATGGAAGGATACCATGATCAAGGAGTACTAGTCAATCATGAAGAACGATGTCTGGGATGTGGTCCCGATACCAGAAGGGATGTCTGTTGTGACTTTTAAGTGGATCTACAAGATCAAGCATGCTGTAGATGGCAGCATAGGAAAATACAAGTTTATATTTGTGGCACGTCGATTCTCCCATAAGGGATAAATTATGAGTAGACGTTTGCACATGTAGCGAGATACACTTACATCATAACAATAATTTATCTACCTGTAGTGATGAAATGGAAGGTACACCATATGGATGTCAAGACTCACATTCTTGAATGGTGTAGTGGAAGAGGAAGTGTATGTGGAGCAACCACTTCGATTTGAGACACCTAACAGGCAGACTCATGTGTGCAAATTGAAGAAATACTTGTACAGCTTGAAGCAGGAACCCAAGACATGGTACGACTGGATGGACAACTTCCTGACTAGTTTGGGATTTACCAAGAGTAAAGAAGAATCCAACCTTTACTACAAGGTTGAGAAAGAAAACCAAATAATACTCCTATTGTATGTAGATGATATGTTTGTGACAAGTGAGGATGGGTTGATTGCAAATACTAAGAGGAAGCTTGCTACAGAGTTCAAGATGAAGGACTTGGGAATGATGCATTATTTATTAGGTATGGAGGTGTGGCAGAGTGCAGATGGATTCTTCCTTGGTTGAGGGAAGTATATAATGGAGATCCTGAAGAGGCTTGGGATGATGGAATGCAAGGAAATAGCCACACCCATGGCATCAAAATTGAAGTTACTTTGCAATGCTTCATCAGATTCAATTGATGCCACAATGTATCGTCAGATGATTAGGTCATTGATGTACCTAATGAACACAAGACCTAACATATGGTTTGGTGTGAACACTTTGACCCAGTTCCTAATGGATTTGAGACAAGTTCACATGGTTGTTGCAAAGCATATATTGAGGTACCTTAAGGGTACAGTTCATTATGGGCTCAGATATGACGTGAATCAAAATTTTAACCTATAGAGTTATGTTTATTTGGATTGGGCTAGCGGTGTTGTAGATAGGAAGGGAACTTCGGTGTGTTGCTTCAGTATGGGATCAGGTCTAATCTCTTGGTTTAATAGGAAGCAGTTCTGCATGGAACTAAGTACAATCGAAGCAGAGTATGACGCAACTTGTTTAGCTAGTTGTGAGGTAGTATGAATTAGGAAGATATTGTCTGATTTGTTTGATTTCCAATTAGAGGTGACTTGTATCTTCTGTGACAACCAGAGTTGTGTGAAGCTATCTGAGAACCCAGTATTTCATGACAAGTCAAATCACATTGAGATCAAGTACCACTATATCAGGGAATGGTGCAGAGAGGAGCAGTGAAGCTCCAATATGTTGTGAAGGATGAGCATATAGCCGATGTGTTCACCAAGCCACTGGCCAGAGTGAAGTTTGAATACTTCAGAGAGAATCTTGGTGTACTTCAGATCGAGGTTCCCTCCAAGGGGAGGTGATGAGTCTAGAAGACGTAGATGCACGAGATCCTTTCTCAAATGGTGGCAAGTATGTCCTCCCATGGTGCAAATGTAAGGGATGTGGTCATTCCAACATGGTTGAGGTGTGTGCATCTGGGCTATGCTCCATGTGATGATGAGATGATCTAAAGATGATGAGATGGTCATATGAGATTTAGGTTTTGCAAAGGCATATAATCATTCCTGTGAGATCATTCAAGTTTTGCAGAGGCATATAATTAGTCCTGGGATGCTCCTTTAGGTTTTACAGAGGCATATAATCAGTCTTGGGAGATCCTTCAGGTTTTGCAGAGGCATATAATCAGTCTTGGGATGCTCCTTCAAGTTTTGCAGGGGAATATAATCAGTCCTAGGAGATCCTTCAGGTTTTGTTGAGGCATATAATTAGTCTTGGGATGCTCCTTCAAGTTTTGCAGAGGCAATGTAGTAAGTCCTGAGCTATACCTACTTGATGATTTGATTGCTGAAATGAAGACCTACATGGAGACTAAGCCTACATCCAACATGAAAAATGGATGGCTCTGTAGAACTTCCTATGACGAGTAGATTCGAGAGCTATCACCAATTAATCAAGATGATCAGGACAACAACAACAGTGAAAAATATGATCCAACATTGAAAGATTACATTAAGGATTGCGACCTATATGTATTGATGGTTGTGTCAAGAGAATACCTTCCAGGGAAAATCCATCTGCATTCTACCACACCTCCATGCCTAGAAAATAATGCATCATGCTTAAGTCCTTCATTTTGAACTCGACAACAAGCTTCCTCTTCGTATCAGTAATCAACCCATCCATACCTGTTACAAACAGATCATCTACATACAGTAGGAGCATCACTGGGTTTCCATATTCAATCTTGTAGTAAAGGGTGGAATTTGCTTTACTCTTGGTAAATCCCAAACTAGATAGAAAGCTATCAATTCTATCGTACCATGTCCTGGGTACCTGTTTCAAATCATACAAGGCTTTCTTCAATATGCACACATGAAAATCCCTGTCATGTGTCTCAAAACTGAGTGGCTGCTCCACATATACTTCCTCTTCCACTACACCATTCAAGAAAGCAGTCTTGACATCCATTTGGTGTATCTTCCATTTCATTACTGCAGCCAGAGAAAGTACTGATATGATGGAAGTGTATCTGGATACAGGTGCAAAATTTTCTTCATAATCTATTCCTTATTTCTGGGACAAGCCACGAGCTACAAATCTTGCTTTATATTTTTCTATGCTGCCATCTGTAGCTTGCTTTATCTTGTAGATCCATTTGAAAGTTACAACCGACTTCCCTTTTGGTCTTGGGACAACATCCCAAACATGATTCTTCATGATTGATTGATACTCTTCGATCATAGCATCCTTCCATTCTTTCCTTTCTGTCGCTTCTTCATAGTTGGAAGGTTCTTTATCGATGAAATCACATAATAATGCTACATACCCTGAGCAGGACCTAGTTCTCTTTCTTTCTTTGTGATTCTCTTCTGGAGCCTCATATCTTTCTGCACCTTGGATAGCTTCTCATACCCAAGCAGGTTTCCTCTTATGAGGATTCTTCTCCTGAGGTGGATCTAAATGTTCTTGAGATTCTTCAAGTTCTTGATCTTCTACTTTAGTTTCTTCATTCATGGTTGTGTCATGAATTCTGGGTTCTTCTGTTTCTTCAAGGTCTTCAGTAGGCCTCTTCCTGTATTTGTTGTAAGTTGATTCTTCATCAAATGTTACATCCCTATTGATATCGATCTTCTAGAATCCTGGGAAGTATATTCTGTAAGCCTTCAAGCTTTCAGAGTATCCCACAAATATACCCTTCTTTCCTGAAGGATCTAACTTTGTCCTCTTTTCTTTTGGAATGTGTATGTACACTGGAGAGCCGAATATTCTGAGATGGCTGATTTCTGGTTTCTTGCCAGAAAAGAATTCTTTAGGTGTCTTGTTCTCGAGTACTCTATGTAGAGTACGGTTCTGTACATACACAGTTGTTCTGGCACCTTCTGCCCATAGATGCATGGGAAGATTGATCATGAAGCATATCCCTTGCAGCTTCCATGATCGTTCTATTCTTCCTTTCTGCAATCCCATTCTGTTGTGGATTATATGGACTGGTTAACTCCCTCTTAATCCCTGAATATTTGCATATCTCTTTGAATTTATTTGATGTGAATTCTCTGCCATTATCTGATTGAAAAGTATTGATCTTCTTTTCAGTGTGATTCTCAATCAAGGCTTTGAATTCCTTGAACTTGCTGAATACTTCATCTTTGATCTTCATTAAGTAAATCCATGTCTTTCTAGAAAAATCATCAATAGAAGAAACATAGTATACATACCCGCTTAATGAACTTGATGACATTGGACCGCATACATCGGAGTGAATGATTTCCAATATTCCTTTTTCCTTTCTCCCGCTACTTGGAAATGTCTTCTTTTTGTTCTTCCCTTTTGAACATCCTTTGCAGACTCCATCATGTTTTGCCTGAATTTCTGGAAGACCTTCAATAGATTTGCTTGCAAGTGGTAGTGCTCTGTAGTGCACACGTGCAAGCCTTGTATGCCAAAGTCCATTTGGATCTACTATTTCATGGACCAAATCTTGTTCTGAATGGCCCTTCAATTTATATAGGCCTCCCTCTTGTTCCCCAATCACTACTGCATCATCAAAAGTCTTTCCCGTTGGCCACATGAGAACTTAGCCATCTACAAATGCAACCCTCATTCCTTTTGCATCTAATGCAAATATGGAGAGGAGGTTCTTCTTAAGTCTCGATACAAAAAATAGATCCTTCATCTTCATAGACTTTCCAAAGTCTAGCTTATAGAAGGATTCCCCACTACCTTTTATTGGATACTGGTAGTCATCTCCAAGTTTCACCTTGTGGGGTAATTCATGTTCTGATAGTCTTACAAAAGACTCTTTGAATCCTATCATATGTTTAGAAGCCCCACTGTCTATAAGCCAATCATTTCTTCCATGTGTGATGTTTCCCATGAGAGCGAAAATCAAAACATATTATTCATCACTTGAAGAATCATCACTTTCTTGCTTGTTTCTCTTTGTGGAAGGTTCATCATCTTTTGCAGCATGAGCATGGACCAAATCTTGTTCTGAATGGCCCTTCAATTTATATAGGCCTCCCTCTTGTTCCCCAATCACTACGGCATCATCAAAAGTCTTTCCCATTGGCCACATGAGAACTTAGCCATCTACAAATGCAACCCTCATGCCTTTTGCAACTAATGCAGATATGGAGAGGAGTTTCTTCTTAAGTCCCGATACAAATAATAGATCCTTCATCTTCATAGACTTTCCAGATTCTAGCTTATAGGAGGATTCCCCACTACCTTTTATTGGATACTGGTAGTCATATCCAAGTTTCACCTTGTGGGGTAATTCATGTTCTGATAGTCTTACAAAAGACTCTTTGAATCTTATCATATGTTTAGAAGCCCCACTGTCTATAAGCCAATCATTTCTTCCATGTGTGATGTTTCCCATGAGAGCGAAAATCAAAACATATTATTCATCACTTGAAGAATCATCACTTTCTTGCTTGTTTCTCTTTGTGGAAGGTTCATCATCTTCTGCAGCATGAGCATGATGTCTTCTCTTGTTGTTTTTCTTCTTGTGAGAATTTATTTTGCTTCTAGGACAATCTTTGCATAGTGTCCTATTTCATCACAAGTATAACATATGAGTTGAGATTTCTTGTAGGAAGAGTGCTTACCTTTAGAGTGGTGATGATGATGATGGTCCCTTCTATATTTTTTGGATTGAATTGTGAGAGATTGATCTTCACTTCCCATCTTTTCTTCTCGGGATTCTATCCGAGCTTCTTCTTGTGAGCATTCTTCCCATAGTCTGCTGAACTTGACTAGCTTCTTTCTGGCACAGATCCCTTGAATGAAAGAGTCCCATGTCCTAGGGAGACCAATCAAGGTGGTCATTACAATCTCTGCATTCTCCACTACTTCAAGTTGTTCTTTTATCGAGGAGACCCTTGTGAAGTAAGACTATATGGTCTCTGCATTCTGAATCTTCACATTCTTCAATTGGTTCCTCAAAGTCATCTTCCAGTTTATGTTCTTTACTTCAAACAGTTTGTTTAGGGCATTAAACATAGCTTTATGTGTCTTTAGGGAGGACACCTATGGTATGAGGTGATCCTTGATTGAATCAGCAATAATCCTCTTAGCCATAACCAACTTCTTCTTGTGTAAGTCCTTAGCCTTATCTCCCTCTAGAACTGGAACCTCCTCATTGATGTAGGAGTCCAACTCATTTTCTTCCAGGACCAGGGAGATCCTATACTTCCAAGCTCGGAAGTTATCAGCTCCCTCAAGATTTTCATCAAGATTGGTATGGTGAGACATCTTAACTAAGAACCTCAAATGGAAATACAAAAGATTTAGATATTACCAGGTTAAGATGTCAGAACTGGATCTAAAGCTAAATTTCTGCAGTGCTGGTTCAGGAGCAGATTAGGGTTTAACTTTCCCAGAGTTCTGTCCAACCAAATTCTTTGATATTGATATCTAAACTTCGATTTTAAGGAGGAGATCAATCCAGGCCTGGCCTCACTCAAAAATTTCACTTCTGTGGAAAGCCCTAATTTCTGGCAGCAGTGTCGGGTCAAAAATTGAAAATGCTTAGAATCAGATTCTGCTTCGACAGAAAGATGCACCCTAGGGAGAAGAGTCATTCCAACCTTATTTTGCTGAAAATCTATGGAGAGAGATCCAAAAAGTAGGAATCCCTAGTTTCTGCAGCTGGACAATGTCTTCTTATCAGGCTAGCTCTGATATCATGTTAGAATTTTATCATTCAAGCTAGCATTATGTTAGGATCTTTAACTGAGAGAATAACAAGTACAACAATCAAACACAAGAGACAGTTAACACAATGTTTTTCCTCGGGAAAACCATAAATGGATAAAACCCCGCAACTTCCTCAAAGATAGAATCAGCACCAAAGTAAAACCCCAAAACAGTAAGATGATCTCCCGACAGTAGTAGCCTCTTTATTTCTAGCCCCAACAACTTCTTCTCCCTCAGCTATGCGCTACGAGTGAGTGTGAGTGAGTGTGTGATAAATAGAGAATCTCACTCTCTATTTATACTAATTCCCAACTTGACAATAACTCATTAGGGCCGGCTTCACTAGGAGATTCTAATAACCCTAGGGCCCCGGAACTATGGGGACTTTAACCCTTGATCAATAGGAGGGTTACCCACAATGACTTGACATGACTTGTTTACATTATGGAAACTCCCATTCGAAACATCAGGGCATGAGATGACTCAATTACATTACAAAAACTTCCTGAAATAAACATTAGGGTACAATACATAAGATATACAAGTGAATACATTCCAAAGTTACAATTACATCAACACATTGTGCATCCTCGACCGAAAGGTCACTGTGCTACTGAATTAAGCCATTGGACAGGTGAAGGTTCAGTGCGAGCACTATGGTCCTGAAGAGGATACGTGGGAGCTGGAGGATGCCATGTGATTGGCATGTCCATTTTTTTTCAATTTTGCAGAGCACTAAGGTAGTTCTAGTGTAGCATTTTTGTTCAATTTTGATGAGCACTGAGGATAGTGTTGTTGTAAGGGGGATGGGAATGTAATACCCCCAGTTTTGACCCCATGGTTTTAAAATTATACATGATGTATGTATTGTATTTGAATCATGGAAAGGAGCTCAAGGCCAAGGCCCTTCCATTAATTGATATTTTGTGGGTAGGTGATCAAGGTTGATACCTATGGTTCTGGTGCTAAGTCAAGCACAGATCATTTTAATATATCATATAAATATACAATTAATAAAATACCACAGCTAGCGATCTAGTGCAACGTGAAAGAGATGGGGGCATGGTTTCACAAGGGATAGGGAGGAGAATTATTCAAACTCATGAGCCAATAGGGTGTGACAAGGTGTCAATGGGAAAACCCACGTACCCTCAGCTACCTTTTGTCCTCTACACTCAATCATCAATTTTTTCCAGAAGTTGGTTGAGGTAGTTAATGCCTTGGGCATAGTAGGGCATGGTAGTCTGATTGATTGTCTAAGCAAGCCTGGAAGTCTGCAGTCTAGGAAGTTGCATTCTTGCTTCTGCAACAAGTAATCACGTGGATGTGTTCCCAGTATGTCAACTCGGTTGTCATCTAAACTTTTTGATCATTTGAAGGGGACTACCATTCTAATCATACATGCTCACCCATACAAGTTGTTCCTTCCCGATCCCACAGTTGTGATTGTTCACTATGTTGCAACATGATCTTGTGTTTTGTTCACGTTCTGGAGTGGCGGAATGGGTTGTTCTGCAATTTGTTTCCTGAAGTACAGTGTGGTATGCAAACCTATTTGTATCAGTGTTACAGAGTGAGTGAAGACTTTGTTGGTGTGTTTTCCTATGGTTAGTTGTGTTGTGCACCTTGGTTTGGGTTTGAACTGTATGCAAGACTTAGGAGTGGAAGAGACATAGAATGTGCTTGATAAACCAAGTGTGGAGCCTCACAATAAGATAAGAATGGTTGGTAAATATGCTTTACTCATCTTGAAGAGCACTAGAAGGGAAGGTGTAGCTCAAGGGGTTGTGGAGCAGAGAAGGGGACACTTCCTTGTGTTGGGTGTGTAGGGAACGTGGATTTTAGGAAAAATAGATCTTGTGAAGGTGTCCTTAGCTCTATGGATGATCTCACTAGCTTAGAAGTTCTTTCTTTCCACTGCCTTAGGTTCCTATGAAACCCAAGGGATATTGGCTTGGCTGACAGCCTATGAAACCCAATTCTATATTAGCTTGCCTGGGAATCCTGTGAAACCCAATTGGATGTTGGCTTGGGTGAGCATCCTGTGAAACCCAACTGGTAGTTTTCTAGGTTGTGTCTTGTTGTTCTTTGTTCCATGCATGTAATCATTGTCTAGAAAGCATGTGAAACCCAACTGTGAAAGATGGCTTTGCTGAGTATCCTGTGAAACCCATATGTTGTCCTCATTATTACTTATTGTGGATGTTGGATTGACTGTGTATAGTCTGTGAAACCCAACTGCTTGTTGGAATGGTTGTTTATTATGTGAAACCTAGCAGTGTTTTGTCTTGTTTCCTGGACAACCTGATAAACCCAACTGCAAGATGGCCTGGTTGTGTAGCCTGGGAAACCCATCTGTTGGCTTGACTGTGTGTTATGAGTTATGTCTATGTGTAAGTCTGTTGTCCCCTAGTTCCTTGTGGAAATCATGCCTAGCTTGGGGATAGTAGTGGTGTTGAGAGATCAATGAACACATTGGCCTATGGTTGGGTGGAATGTTGCAGCGACATAGCTAGTTGTGGGATAGCTTAATCATCAAAATAAGTATTTATGTTATCCTTTTTTATGCAATGCATTTGATTATAAATGAATATACTAGTTATGAGTTATTATGATCATGTTGAAC
This sequence comes from Pseudotsuga menziesii, assembly GCA_001517045.1. Lineage (NCBI taxonomy): Eukaryota > Viridiplantae > Streptophyta > Pinopsida > Pinales > Pinaceae > Pseudotsuga > Pseudotsuga menziesii. Next base: position 9,519 of record LPNX010598952.1, on the reverse strand, counting down.
GCATATTGATGATTAAGTAGAAGTTTACTTCTATTATGTTTCCTGTATTTTACTTCTATACATGCCTTGTGTTTTTGTAATGCATTTGCCTAAGTTTAATGGAGGCCAAAAATTCCTTGTATGTTTTAATGCATTTTTTGTAAGGTCATGGAGGCTAGGATCCTGTTACAAAGTTAGAAAGAATCTGACTTAGTGTTTCTGCCCCTTGGAATCCGCCTGAGAGAAACAAAAGGAAGAAGGCAGAAAGAGAAGGTTGAACAAGGAAAAAAGGGTCTTTTCCAATTTTCAAAGTCTGAGGTCAAAAGGCAGAGGTCGGAAGCACAGAAAAATTCTAAGTAAAAGTTAACTTTACAATTTTTGAATTTTGGTGTTGAAAAGTGGAATTCGGAAGTGCAGAAAAAGGTTAAGGTCAAAATTTGGTTTCCTGAGTTCTGAAGGTGGAAAGCTGTAGTGCAGAAGGAGGAAGGAGGAAGATTCGTTAAGCATTTCCACCATTTGTTAAGTTTTCTATTTCTGAGTTTTGAGGTCAGAAGGGTAGAAAGAAAATGTGTGGAAGGTAGAAGAGTCCTTAAGTATTTTCGTCACACATTAAGATTATGATTTTCGAGTTCCGAGGTCGGAAGGGCGGAAAGCGGAAGTGTGGAAGGTAGAAGGAAGAAGAGCCATTAAGTATTTCCGTAGCACATTAGATTTCTGATTCCCAAGTTCTGAGGTCGGAAAGGTGAGGAGAAGAAGTTCATAGGGTGAAAGGCGGAATTGTGGTTGAAGGAATCCATCGTGTTTTGGGTTCCGACTTCTATGTTCCATAGAGTGGAAGGTGGAAGGAAGAAATGACAGGTTCAATACAAAAGAGAGCTTATGGTCGAAAAATGGATCTGCCAAAGGGAGGAATGACTATTGCAATGGTATCTAATCTTGAGAATGAAGGTGGAAGTGTGTGTTAACGTCCATGCCTTGTCTTTCGAAGGAGAACAAGGGTTCTTGATGTCGAGGTATATGTAACTTCGAAATGTATTTCACTTGTATTTCTTATATATTGTAACCCGATGTTTATTCCGGGATGTACTTGAGTCATGTCATGCCTCGATGTTCCTATCGAGAAGTTCTATAATGTAAACAAGTCATATCAAGTCATTGTGGGTAACCCTCCTATTGTCTAAGGGTTAAATTCCCCGTAGTTCTAGGGCACTAGGGTTATTAGACTCTCCTAGTGAGGTCGGACCTAGTCGGGTTTAGTCAAGTCGAGAATTATTATAAATAGAGAGTTGGCCTCTCTATTTATTACACATCTCATACACACTCAAGTGTACCGCATAGTTGAGGAAGGAGAAGACACTGGGGCTAGATAGAAAGAAGGTTACTGCTATCGAGAGATCACTTACTGTTTTGGGTTCTACTTTTGGTGCTGATTCTATCTCTGAGGAAGTTGTGGGGTTTTCACCATTTATGGTTTCCCGGAGGATAAACACTATGTTCATTTTCTCTTGTGTTTGATTGTTGTGCTTGTTATTCTCTCAGTTAAAGATCCTAATGTTATTCTAGCTTAATGATGAAATTCTAACATGGAATCAGAGCTAACCTGAGAAGAAGACACCGTGCAGTTGCGGGAACTAGGGCTTCCTACTTAGTGGATCTTCCTCCATATATTTTCAGCAAAAGAAGGCTATATTAACTCTCCTCCTTAGGGTGCATCTTTCTATCGAAGCAGAATCCAATTCTGAAGTTTTTCAGTTTTGGACTCGACACTACTGCCGAAAATTAGGGCTTTTCATAGAAGAGGAATTTTTCAGCGAGCCTAGGCCTGGATTGTTCTCCTCCCCAAAATCGAAGTTAGGGATCAAATTCAAAGCATTTTGTTGGACAGAACTCCGGAAAAGAAAAACCCTAATTTGCTACTGAACCAGCACTACAGGATTTCAACTCGAAATCCAGATCCGACATCTTGACCTGCTAAGATCTAAATCTTTTGTATTTCCATTTGAGGTTCTCAGTTTAAGATGTCTCATCATACCAAGCTTGATGAAAAGCTTGAGGGAGCTGATAACTTTCGAGCATGGAAGTATAGGATCTCCTTGGTTCTGGAAGAAAATGAGTTGGACTCCTATATCAATAAGGAGGTTCCAGTTCCAGAGGGAGATGAGGCTAAGGCCTTACACAAAAGGAAGTTGGTTATGGCAAAGAGAATCATTGCTGATTCTATCAAGGATCACCTCATACCACAGGTGTCCTCCCTCAAGACACCTAAAGCTATGTTTGATGCCCTAACCAAATTGTTTGAAGGGAAGAACATAAATTGGAATATGACTCTGAGAAACCAACTAAAGAATGTAAAGATCTAGAATGCTGAGGCCATCCAGTCCAGGGATAATTTTAGGGGCGAATTATAGCCCAGTGGGCTATTTTTCCATGTTTTCACCCAAAAAAGATTCGCCATTTTGCATTTTTTGAAGCCCTGTTTCGCCCAATTTTGATGGGGTAAAAATTTTTCATCCTAAAAATCGCCAAATTATAATATAAACAATATAAAATCTTTGGAAATTAAAATATTTTTTGAAAAATATCGCCAATCATTTTATAGTTGGCGTTTTAAGAATTGGTAATATTTGCCAACATTTATACACTTTTAAATAAGTATGGTTCCTTAAAATCATCCCTAATCCAGTCTTACTTTACAAGGGTATCTCAGATTAAGGAACAGCTAGAAGTAGTAGATGAAGAAGTGGAAAATGCAGAGATTATTATGACCACCTTGAATGGTCTCCCTAGATCATGGGACTCTTTCATTCAAGGGATCTATGCTAGAAAGAAGTTAGTCAAGTTCAACAGACTATGGGAAGAATGATCTCAAGAAGAAGCTCAGATAGTAGCTCAAGAAGAAAAGATGGGAAGTGAAGATCAAGCTCTCAAAACCCACACCAAGAAAACCAAAACAGACCATCATCACTCCAAAGGTAAGCCTTATCACCCTAGAAGAGATTGGGCTACTTTTAGATGTTACACATGTGATGAGAAAGGTCACATATCCAAATTATGTCCTAACAAAGGGAACTCAAAGAAGAATAAGGGAAACAAGAGAAGACATCATGCTCATGCTACAGAGGATGATGAACCTTCCACAAGGAGAATTAGACAAGAAAGTGATTCTTCAAGTAAGGAAGAATATGTACTGATCTTTGCTCTTAGAGGAATTGTTTCACATGGAAGCAATGATTGGCTCATAGACACGGGTGCTTCCAAGCATATGATGAGATTCAAAGAATCATTTGTGAAGCTCTGAACATGAGTCACCCCACAAGGTGAAACTTGGGGATCCAATAAAAGGTAGTCGTGAATCCTCCTATATACTAGACTCTGGAAAGTCTATAAAGATGAAGAATGTATTATTTGTTCTAGGACTAAAGAAGAACCTCCTCTCCATATCTGCATTGGATGCAAAAGGAATGAAGGTTGCTTTTGTAGATGGCCAAGTTCTTATGTGGCCAAAGGGAAAGACTTTTGATGATGCAATAGTGATTGGGGAACAAGAAGGAGGACTATACAAGCTAAAGGGCCAACCAGAACAAGCTTTGGTTCATGACTCAGTAGAACCAAATGAACTTTGGCATAGAAGGCTTGTACATGTGCATTACAGAGCACTACCACTTGCAAGAAAAGCTGTTGAAGGTCTTCCAGAAATTCAAGCAAAACATGAAGGAGTCTGCAAAGGATGTGCGAAAGGAAAGAATACAAAGAAGACATTTCCAAGTAGTGAAAGAAAATCAAAAGGAATCTTGGAAATCATCCACTCCGATGTATGCAGACCAATGTCATCAAGCTCACTAAGTGGGTATGTGTACTATGTTTCTTTTATTGATGATTTTTTTAGGAAGACATGGATTTACTTCATGAAGAACAAAGATGAAGTATTCAGCAAGTTCAAGGAATTCAAAGCCTTGATTGAGAATCACACTGAAAAGAATATCAAGACTTTTCGATCAGACAATGGCGGAGAATTCACTTCGAATGAGTTCAAGGAACTATGTAAAGACTCAGGGATTAAGAGGGAGTTATCCACCCATTATAATCCACAACAAAATGAGATTGCAGAAAGGAAGAATAGAACTATCATGGAAGCTGCAAGAGCTATGATTCATGATCAAGATCTTCCTATGCATATTTGGGTAGAAGAAACCAGAACAGTAGTGTATGTACAAAACCGTACTCCTCACAGAGTACTCGAGAACAATATCCTTGAAGAAGTCTTCTCTGGAAAGAAACCAGAAGTCATCCATCTCAGAACATTCGGCTGTCCAGTATACATACACATTCCAAAAGAGAAGAGGTCAAAATTATATCCTTCAAGAAAGAATGGTATATTTGTGGGATACTCTAAAATATCGAAGGCTTATAGAATATACTTCCCAGGGTTCAAGAAGATTGACATCAGCAGGGATATAACATTTGACGAAGATTCAGCCTACATCAAATCCAGAAAGAAACCTGCTGAAGAACCTGAACAAGCAGAAGCTCCCAGAATTCATGATACAATCATGAATGAAGAAAATCAAGAAGAAGATCGAGAATTTGAAGAACCACAAAGACTTGTAGATCCACCACAGGAGAAGAATCCTCACAAGAGGAAACCTGCTTGGGTACAAGAGATTATTCAAGGTGTGGAAATATATGGGGTTCCAGAAGAGAGTCTCAGAGAAAGAAAGAGGACCAGATCCTGTTCCAATTATGTAGCTTTACTATGTGATTTCATTGATAAAGAACCTTCCAAATATGAAGAAGCAGCAGAACAGAAAGAATGGAAGGATGATAGGATCGAAGAGTATCAATCGATCATCAAGAATGATGTTTGGGATGTTGTCCCAAGACCAGAAGGGAAGTCAGTTGTAACTTCCAAATGGATCTACAAGATTAAGCATGCTGCTGACGGTAGCATAGAAAAATATAAAGCAATATTTTTGCTCATGGTTTCTCACAGAAAGAAGGAATAGACTATGAAGAAACCTTTGCACCTGTAGCCAGATACACTTCCATCAGATCGGTACTTGCTCTAGCTATAGTGATGAAATGGAAGATACACCAAATGGATGTCAAGACTGCTTTCTTGAATGGTGTAGTGGAAGAGGAAGTGTATGTGGAGCAGCCACTCAGTTTTGAGACACATGACAGGGAGTCTCATGTGTGTAAATTGAAGAAATCCCTGTACGGTTTGAAACAGGAACCCAGGGCATGGTATGGCAGAATTCACAGCTTTCTATCCAGTTTGGGCTTTACCAAGAGTAAAGTATATTCCAACATTTACTACAAGGTTGAATATGGAAACCCAGTGATGCTTCTACTATATGTAGATGATATGTTTATGACAGGTATGGATGGGTTGATTGCTGATACAAAGAGGAAGCTTCCTGCCGAGTTCGAATTGAAGGACTTGGGAATGATGCATTATTTCCTAGGTATGGAGGTGTGGCAGAATGTGGATGGAATCTTCCTTGGACAAGGGAAGTATGTAATAGAGATCCTAAAGAGATTTGAGATGATGGACTGTAAGGAATTAACCACACCTATGGCATCGAATCTGAAGCTATTGAGTGATGCTTCATAAAAATCAATTGATGCCATGATGTATCATTAGATGATTGGGTCCTTGATGTACCTGATGAACACGAGACTAGATATTTTCTTTGCTGTGAACACCTTGATCCAATACTTGACAGATATGAGACATGTTCACTTGACTGCTACAAAGCATATTCTGAGGTACCTGAAGGGTACGGTTGATTATGGGCTCAAGTATAATACTGATCAAAGGATTAACCTGGAGGGTTATGTTGATTCAGATTGGGCAGGAAATGCCATCGATAGGAAGAGCACTTCAAGGTGTTGCTTCAGTATGGGATCAAGTGTGATATCTTGGTTTAGCAGGAAGAAATCCTATGTGGCACTGAGTACAGCTAAAGCAGAATATGTCGCAGCCTGTTCAGCTAGTTGTGAGGCAGTATGGTTGAGGAAGCTACTGTCTGATTTATTTGATCTCTAGTTAGATGCTACTTGTATATACTGTGACAACTAGAGTTGTGTAAAGTTGTTAGAGAATCCATTATTCCATGACAAGTCGAAGCATATCGAGATCAAGTATCACTATATCAGGGATATGGTGCAGAGATGAGCAATGGAGCTACAGTATGTTGCGACGGATGAATAGATAGTTGATGTGTTGACTAAGCCATTGGCTAGAGTGAAGTTTGAGTACTTCAGGGAGAAGCTTGGTGTTCTCCAGATCGAGATTCCTCCTACGAGGAAATGATGTGTCTGTGCTGAGCCCTTCTGACATGGTGAGAGGATTGGTTCTTTCCATGGTCAGATATAAGTGTTGTGCCATTCTGACATGGTGAGAGGATTGGTTCCTTCCATGGTCAGATATAAGTGATGTACCCTTCCGACATGGTGAAAGAATTGGTTCCTTCCATGGTCGGATGTAAGAGCTGTGACATGGTGAGAGGATTGGTTCCTTCCATTGTCAGATGTATGTATGGATTCCACACCCAGTATGAAAAAGGATTGGCTCTGTGAAGGCACATCTAGTATGAAAAAGGACTAGCTTTGTGTGGATCCCACATCCAATATGAAAAAGGACTGGCTCTTTGAAGACACATCTAGTATGAAAAAGGACTAGCTCTGTGTGGATGCCACACCCAACATGAAAAAGGACTGGCTCTATGAAGAAACATCTAGTATGAAAAAGGACTAGCTCTATGTGGATCCCACTTCTAGTATGAAAAAGGACTGGCTCTGTGAAGAATCATCTAGTATGAAAAAGGACTAGCTCTGTGTGGATGCCACACCCAGTATGAAAAAGGACTAGCTCTGTGAAGACTCATCTAGTATGAAAAAGGACAAGCTCTAGGTGGATCCCACACCTAGTATGAAAAGGACTGGCTCTATGAAGACTCATCTAGTATGAAAAAGGACTAGCTCTGAGTGGATGCCACATCTAGTATGAAAAAGGACTAGCTCTGTGTGATGATACATCTAGTATGAAAAAGGACTGGCTCTGTAGATGTATATCCAGCATGAAAAAGGGCTGGCTCTGTAGAGATTCCTATGATGAGAAGAATCAAGAGATAGCACCCATGATGATGACCCAGTGATGATCCAGATCGAGTGATGATGATCCAGCAGTGATGATCCAGATCCAATGATGATGTCTAGTGATGATCCAGATCGAGTGATGATCTAGATCCAAAGATGAAGATGATGAGGAATCGATGATGATCCAGAAGATACAGAGAAGAAGACTTGTGCTGACAATTGTGTCAAAAGAATACCTTCCTAGTTAAGAGGGACTGTTGATGTATATGTAACTTCGGAATGTATTTCACTTGTATTTCTTATTGTAACCCGATGTTTATTCCAGGATGTACTTGAGTCATGTCATGTCCCAATGTTCCTATCAGGAAGTTCTATAATGTAAACAAGTCATGTCAAGTTATTGTGGGTAACCCTCCTATTGTCTAAGGGTTAAAGTCCCGGTAGTTCCGAGGCACTAGGGTTATTAGACTCTCCTAGTGAGGTCGGCCCTAGTAGGGTTTAATCAAGTCAGGAATTAGTATAAATAGAGAGTTGTTCTCTCTATTTATCACACATCTCATACACACTCAAGTGTAGCGCATAGTTGAGGAAGGAGAAGACACTGGGGCTAGATAGAAATAAGGTTACTGTTATCGGGAGATCATTTACTCTTTTGGGTTCTACTTTTGGTGTTGATTCTATCTCTGAGGAAGTTGCGGGGTTTTCACCATTTATGGTTTCCCCAAGGATAAACACTGTGTTCATTATCTCTTGTGTTTGATTGTTGTGCTTGTTATTCTCTCAGTTAAAGATGCTAATGTTATGCTAGCTTAATGATGAAATTCTAACACTTGAAGTAAAAAATTTTAAATTATCCGCTTTATGGGGTATGGGGATGTTACATTCATGAAAATGTAAAAGAAACCAATTTGGCACAAACTTGTAAAATAATGTCCACCTCAGTAGTAGAAATTAGTTATACTCCAAAATAATTTGGAAAGGAATATTTCTCATAAGTGCATCATAAATGAAGATAAAGTCAATACAACTCAACCAATCAAGAAGATATGGATGAGAAAAACATCTCAAGTATGCACAAAATATGAAAACAACAATTGCACAATATTAGTAGCAACTGATTGTTGCTCACATTAACCTAGAAGAGTTATGTAGGATCCTTGATTCCAAAACAAGTACATAAAACACTCAAGGACTAATAAAGTAAGTGGATGTTCAATGGAATCATTTTGTTACAATATATTTGAAGTATGTAGTTGTTATTGTAAAAATGAAACCACCATGCATAAAATATTAAGGAATCAAATGTACAAGGAATATGACTATGCAAAAAGGAAGTCTTTTTACTATAGTCAAAATATGATTTTTTTTTTTAAATATTCCTTATATTACATTAGATTACAATTGGGAGTTAAAGAAAAAAATCAAAGCCCAACAAAACTGAGGCTGATAGAAGATGAAGATGTATCATAAATGTAACTTGAGATTAACTTCTTCAACACAACTGACAAGCAGAGGTGAAAAGTGTTAGTCCAAGTCCAAGTCCATATGAGTCATCTCTATAGGTTTAGGAAACTACAACAAGGGAAGAAGATCCAATGTTGAAGTTGATGAATTGGTCTTCACCCCAATATGACTCAGAAGGGTGAATTCTTGCTATTGCTACTATTCTAGAATATCTACCTGCCTACTCAAGTTGGATAGCATCTCTGAAGTAGTCTAGTTGAAGTGAAACTATTGGAACCATGACATTAAATTAGATTCATTTATATGGTTTTTCCAATTTGTGTATACATCTGCAGTCATCCCAAATCCTCCTACTATGACTGAACCACCATGCAAAGACTATGAAGGGAGTTATTCAATCAATGGAAATATGACATGATGGAAAACAGAGGTTGAGGAGTGACAAATCAAGATGCAAATACTAGAACAAGATCGACAGAGTATGAAATAGGATGGTGAACTAAGTGGAAATATTTCCAACTTATAGAATTGGGAAGTAACTCATCATGCGATTGAACATAAATTGAATGGACGTCGAAGTTGAGGATTTCATTCATTTTGAAACCCAAGAAGATCATGTTGAAGCTAAAATTTAATGTATAGGTTGACAAAGGATAAAACATTATTTGGAAGAATGATGTCAAAGTAAAAACTACATTACAAATACACCTGTTATAGCGGATTTCAGCACACTAGGTGAATCACACATTGTATGGCCTTCCCCTATCCCGCTGCAGACTCATTATTCCCTATGGACCATTTATTGTCTTTTGATGTATCATTGACCATCCCTAAAAACATTAGAAAAATGATATACGCAGCCTTTTCCCCGATAATCGCGTACATACGCAGATATTCCCTCTATAGTCGCGTACATCGGGATGTGTGCATAATCCAAAACTGTTGGACCGTTCCTTGCCTTGAATCCGACTCATA
>LPNX010598949.1:35595-83143 GCA_001517045.1 Pseudotsuga menziesii | reverse complement strand
ACCCCGTATTCCTCCACCTACCCATAACTCCCACCCATCCCTCTCTTGTAATCCTAATCCCCCCTACCACTAACCATAGTCCTCATCTCTTACTCTCGCTCTCTTCCCATACTACCATCCTTATATATAATTTCCATCCTCCCACCAAAATCACTAACCCCCTCGATTGATATATGTTTCTTTACCCTAACACCCATCCTCCCAACTACCTTTATTAACACCCCCCCCTCTCTGTCATATTTTATCTAACTACCCTCCTCCCAAAACCACTACAATCCTTAATCTCTCTCTCTCTTTCTCTTCCCTAACCCCATGTAATATCACATAGGTAAGTCCTGGACACATATTATTTTGGTTATTTGCCTCATGATGGCACTAGGTGCATGGACCATGGATCATGATTGTCATGATTATTATTATTAAAATAATATTATTATTCTATTATTATTATTATTAATCTCAGAACATGAAAATAATGTTGTTGGGGTGGCTTGGAATTTCATATGAGAAAGGGTTTCAGTTAGGAGTTGCAACTTCCCCTAACGTTACTCTAGCCTTTCTAATTTTATTAATTTTAGATAATGGGTGTCCTAAAACCCATAATTAATTTCTTGCATGTAGTAATTTCCCATAATATTCCCCATCTAGTTGTTAATGTTAATGGGGCCCACTGTCACTTCACTCATGTATTATGTGCCTAATTGATTATTTGGATTCAATCATGCACCTAAATCTTGTAAGTCCACTCTAACTGAATGTTTATTCAATTAAATTGAGTTATTGCCACTTAATTTAAGTTAATATTGAGTTAACGTTGGTTAATTTTAGTTAAATTTAGTTTAACAAAGTTACAATAAGTTAATATGAGTTAGTTCAATTTTAATTAAGTTATATTGAGTTAATTTGGATTAGTTTGAGTTTAACTGAGTTACAATCAATCAATTTGAGTAACTCTCCAATTACACTAACTAACAGTCAGTTAGAGTTAGTTGGATAATTAGAGTTTGGATTTGGTTAATTAATGTATTTTTCTAGGTTAAAGTGAGTAATATTTAGTTAATAACTAAGTTTCTTATTAGTGTCCAACATGTAAATATGTTTGGAACATAAATATAATACAGTAGGAGAAAATTGTTAGCCTTTGGAGAAAAATTGGTGGAATAGATGTGACAGGCTTAGAATGGACCTTGTTAGAGCATTGATCCACCTTAGTACCATGGTCATACACCTGGAATACATTTTCATTAGCTTTTATGCTATAACATATGGTACAAAACTAGGCTATGTTGATCAACCTTGGTCTATTAGGTGTTTTGGACACTTAATTGCATTGAGGCACTCCACTTTGATCATTCTGATTTCCCATGCACCCTCATTAATGACAGATAAAACCTTGGTGTGCTCCCCATCCCTTAAACCATGGAAATTGTTTGACCATAGGTGCTAGTGCATGTATTTGGTAGTTTTTGGCTCTCCTTGAGCATTTATTGCTTCCTAGAGTCACTCCCACTCACCCATGTGCTCACCCATGCCTAAATTTCCCTCATTTATGTCCTAGAATGCTCCATCCATATTCACACTAGCATTTGTGACCATTTTGGATGGTTTGGGAGCTCATCGGTCCTCCTAGGGGGGTTTTAAGGACACATCATAGCTTGACACATGTATGCATCCAGATGGCCTCCAAAGGCTAACTATTTCTCCCTAATGTAATATAAACCTAATCCATACATATTTACATGTTGGACAGTCATAATAAGATCGGTTATTGACTACATTTCTATGTGTTAATTTCACTCTTTCTACTATTTTTCTACATAATTGTGAATAATATCGTATTGTGAGGATTCCATTAGCTCTTAGATATTGTTGTGAATAATATTTTCACCTGGTATCAGATCTCTTTGGATCTTCAAATTAAAACAATAGTGTTTGAGTTGTTGTTTAAGGCATTAAAAAAAAAGGAGTGTTTACATTACAGGAACATCCATTGTTTCTGTCATTCAGTGCACAAGTAGAAATAGAGTAGACTCATGTATTTATTACTCCATTCAACTATTTCAAGTGGAAGGAAAAAATGATGATCTAGTTGAGGTCAAAATGCCTCTCTAGAGTCATCATGGGGACTGAGACTAAGCCCAACTCTATTGTGGAAAAATCAAATTACTTCAACATGCTAGATGAAGCATTCAAGATGATTATCCTCAGTATTTTGAGGGATCTTCTCTTCCATGTAGTTATTCTTGGAACATCCAATGAATTTTGGCTCAAGATCAAGTCATTATTTGGTAAGAACGATGATATGAGAGGCCACCAAATCAAAAATGAGTTGATCTCACTTAGCCCAACTCACTTTGAGATGATCTGGGACTTCTTCACTAAGTTCAAATCATTGGTGCTTCAGATGAAACAATGTGGCATTTAAAATAAATATGAGCATCTGATATTGTCCATACTTTCGAAACTAGGGTTAGAGTATTCATTGTTTGTGTCAACATTCCACTCTAGCAAGCTCATAGCTTGAAATTGGAGGATGCCATCACTAACATACTTCATGGAGTCACTAACTCAAGAGCAATACAAGCTGCTGCAAATGGGTACCATCAAATCCATAAAGGATCAATTCCTTGTTGTATGAGTTTCAAATCCAACCAAAGGATAGAAGAAAGCCATAGATTCAAAGCAATAAGAGAAGAAGAAGCAGGAGAGGCCCAAATCTTCATATGGGGTTTCAAATATTACCAAGGAAAAAGAGAAGAAGATGCAAGAGAAGAAAACATGCACCTATTTTCACAAAGGTTGGCATCCAAAGAGTGCATGCATGAAGAAAACCATTGATAAGAAAAACATCCCACTACCAGAAGGAGTAAGGGAGAAAGAGGGAGGTTCAAGCTCAAATAATAAGGAAAGATGCCATGCTTTAGTTGTTGGGTCTTCAAGATCTTCATCCTTCAATATATATTCATGTTCCTAAGGCACATGGCCTCCATGCATGAATCCTTCTTGGCCCTACATCGTTATAGTGGTCCATCCATCCTCATAGGTGATGATTAAGAAATCCAAGCCAAAGGGATTGGCAGGATTGATCTTGAAGATGGTACTTCAATAATGTGTTTTTTTTGCGTGATCTAGTAGAAAATATACTCTTAGTGTATCAAATGAAACACACTGGTGCAGAAATTAGAGTATCATTTACTCAAAATGTTGTGGAGATCTCAGAAGTCTCAACAGGCTAATTTGTTGTAGTGGGTTATGCTGACCATGACTCAAGAATGTACAAATTCTCTCACTTCCTCCCCTACTCTTAAGGGAATGCGCTCCTATGACATTCCAATGAGACAAGAAAGTTGTGGCATGAGAGATATGGTCATCTCAACTACACATACCTCCAAGCAGTAAGCAAGAAAAGTATGGTTGAAGGGCTTCATTCCATCAATTTTTTGAGTGACACATGCAAAGGGTGTGTAGTGGGAAAGCATGTTTAGCATGGGTATGAGAAAGGAAAGGAAATGAGGGATGTCAAAGTGCTTGATTTGGTTCATTCATATCTCATAAGGCCTCTTCCCACATACTCTTATGGGAATTCAAGGTATGTGTTGACCTTCCTAGATGATTTATCAAGGTACTACTGGGTATATTTTCTCAAGCTAAAATCTGAAATTTTTGAGACTTTCTTGCATGGAAAACATCCATGCAAGAATATTTCAAGTCATTGCAAGATAATGAGACTTGGGAATTGGTTCCCTTTCCCTCAAAGAGGAAACTAGTGCAATGAAAGTGGTTATATAGGACCAAAGTGGATGATTATGGTTCATATATCAAGTATAAGGCTAGTTTGGTTTCTAACAACTTATATCAAGCCTAAGGAGTGGAATATATAGAGACATTTGCTCCGGTTGCAAAGATGGACTCTATCAGGCTAGCTTTAGCCATTGCTTCATCTAAGCATTGGGAGGCTTACCACATGGATGATAAGAGTGATTTTATTCATGGTGAACTTCATGAGGAGATATATATGCATCATCTTGAATTTTTCATTCATGAAACTTCACTTGTTTGCAGGTTGAATAAGTCTCTCTATGGCCTCAAGCAAGCCCTAGGGCTTGGTATATCAAGATAGACAATTTTATGCTCTCTCTTGTATTTGAAATATGAAAGTATGATCCTAATGTTTATTTGCAAAATGTTATTGATTTAATGTAGGTAATTGTACTATATTTTTATTACATGGAGCTGCACTGAAGAAATTGGATCAATTAAGTCTTCATTGCACAGTGAATTCTCCATGAGTGACCTTGGATTGTTGAGACAATTTCTTGGATTAGAGATTGAGAAATATGAAGCAGAGATCAAGTTAAACCAACCAAAGTATGTTGAAAAAATATTATTCAAGTTCAAAATGGATGAATGTAAGGCATCCAACTACCCATTCCTCTTAGGAATAAAACTAGGTGAATTTGGTGCATCTCCATTGGTGGTCAACTCGTTGTACAGACAACTAGTTGTGATTTTGTTGTATCTTACACACTGTTGAGCTAGTTTGGAATATGTTGTAGGTGATGTTGCTAGATATATGTAGGAGAATAATGAGATCCATTGGAAGGATACAAAAATAATCTTTCATTATGTGCAAGGAACCGAACACTTTGGGGTACACTATGTTGATGGTTCTTCACTAGAACTAGTTGGATTTACTGATTCTACCATTGGGATGGAGAATCCCTTGACACAAAGTCCACTTCAGGTTATGTCTTCATGCTTGCACATGGTCCTATATGATAGTAAATCAAGAAATATCACATCATATCCCTCTCTCCAGCTGATGCCAAGTCCATAGGAGAAGTGAATGCAACTACACAATGTGTGTGGTTGCAAGGTATTCTTGGGGAACTTGGATTTGCATTTGATTCACCCGCAGCGAGTTGGTGTGACAGTCAAAGTGAAATTGATATTTCCATTGATCCAGTGCAGAGACAAAGGACCAAGCACATTGAGATACACATGTACTACATCATGAGCTTAGTGTTGTTGATGTATTTGTAAATTTGGAATGTATTCACTTGTATATTTCATATATTGTATTTCATTGGTCCCTGATGTTCTTATTGGGAGAGTAATTAATATAATAAATTCATGTAAAGTCATTGAGGTTAACCCTTTGTTGTAATTTGGGGCAATAGTCCCCAAAATTGAGCTGAGGTTAAACCTCCTTGTTGATCAAGGGGAAAACCTCCCCACAGTTGAGGGGCACTAGGTTTATTAGACTCTCCTAGAGATGTCAGCCCTCGTAAGTAATTGTCAAGTCATAAACTAGTATAAATAGACAGTGAGACTCTCTATTTGTCACATTTTCACTCACTCAACTAAGGAGCATGAGTGAGACAGGAAGTACTAGAACAAGTGAGAGAGATCAGCTGTCGGAGATCATCTTTATGTTTTCAGGTTTTACTTTTGCTATTGGTGCTCATTCTATCTCTAAGGAAGTTGTGGGGTTTTATCCTTTATGGTTTCCCTGAGGAAAATTATTTGTGTCTCTTGTCTCTTGTGATTATTGTTGTGCATGTTATTCTCTTAGATAAGATCCTAAGATAATATTGCCTAATTGATAAAAATCTAACATGGTATTAGAGCTAACTTGAGAAGAAGACACTGTGCAGCTGTA
Organism: Pseudotsuga menziesii; assembly: GCA_001517045.1. Classification (NCBI taxonomy): domain Eukaryota; kingdom Viridiplantae; phylum Streptophyta; class Pinopsida; order Pinales; family Pinaceae; genus Pseudotsuga; species Pseudotsuga menziesii. Next base: position 77,481 of record LPNX010598949.1, on the reverse strand, counting down.
GAAGCTAGGTATTTTAACTTTTTGGGTCTCTCTCCATAATCCATCAGCAAAATAATTCTAGGATAACTCTCCATTGAAGGGGGCATCTTTCTGTTGAAGCAGAATTTGATTCTGGGAATTTTTAGTTTTTGACCTATCACTTCTGCAAGAAATTAGGGCTTTTTATAGAAGAGGAATTTTTGAGTGAGCCCGGCATAGGATTTATCTCCTCATCTAAATAAAAGTTTAGAGACCAAGGTCTAAGTTTTTGGTTGAGTAAAACTATAGGAGATTCAAACCCTAGTTTGAGCCTGAAAAACCCTAAAATACTAAAACTAATAGTTTTGGTACATGTAATATATATCAAGATTGAAGAAGGCTCAAGAGCCAAAAATTTCAAAGGTCAAATATAAAATATTTATGTACCCTGTGTAAAAATTTCAACCTCAGATTCGCTATATTATGGGAGATATAATTCCTCCAAATAAGGGTTCCAGCCTCTTCCAGGATTCATCCCTAAACAGAACACAAAGGGAGAATTGCTATATCTCAGGCTACGAATTTCCAAATTAAAATTTTCAAGATGTTCCATATGGGGAACATACTTTTATTTCTATGGTAAAATTTTCATATTCTGATGAGGAAACAAGGACACGTGGTAGTCCGTACAAGTTCACCATGTTAAACAGTCCTAAAAGAAGTCACCTTGGGAAAACTCTCATAAGTTCCAAATGGTGAAATTAATTCTGCTCAAATCTATGGTTTTGGAAAAACAATAGATGAGGCTACCTTAGTACTAAATTTGAAACAAAGAGGAGCAGTACGTTCAGATATCCCGTAGAAACAATATCAGGCATTTATGTAGAGGAAATAAAAAAACTAGGGCTTCCTGTTCCAAGAGCTTCCCTTCACTTTTTTCAGAAAAGGAGTACATTGGACAACTCACCTTGAAGAAGCCCATATTTCTATACAATCATATCTGAAATATTCCAAGTTTTGAAAATTAGGGTTTCTCTAACAAACCCTAGATCATCCAGCTCTGAAACCAAGATGGACACCTCAAATCGATAAGATCTAATCTTTTGCTATTTACATTTGAGTTTCTCATTTCAAAATGACTAATCACACCAGCTTGATGACAGGATTGGTGAAGCTGACAACTTCCAAGCATGGAAGTATAATATCTCACTGGTTCTTGAAGGAAATGAATTGAACACCTACGTAAGTGGAGAGGTTCCATTTCCAGAGGGAAATGAGGCTAAAGCCTTACACAAGAAGAACTTGGTTAAGGCCAAGAGGATCACCTTATACCACAAGTGTATTCCCTAAAGACAGCTAAAGAGATGTTTGATTCCTTGAACAAGATATTTGAAGGGAAGAACATAAGTTAGAATATTACTTTGAGAAACTAGTTAAAGAATGTGAAGATCCAGAATGCAGAGACCATACAATCATACTTTGCAAGGGTCTCTCAAATCAAAGAACAACTTGAAGTAGTAGAAGAAGAAGTGGAGAATGAAGAAGTTGTGATAACCACCTTGAATAGACTTCCAAGATCATGGGTTCATTCATTCGAGGAATATGTGCTAGAAGGAATTGATTACTTTCAGCAGAATCTGGGAAGAGCACACACAAGATGAAGCTCGACCCATAATAAGAGAAGAGAAGATGGGAGCAACTGAAGATCAAGTGCTCACAATTCAAAGAAGATCCCTCAAGCAGTAAGGAATATGAAGAACTCAATTCTTGAAGAACCTCTTATCCATCTTAATCATTTCGATAAGAAATGATGTTATTATGAATGAAGATGATGATGAAGCTGAAAGAAGGAGTCTACCCATTCTTGAAGAAACTCTTATCCATCTTAAGCATTTGGATAAGAAATGATGTTATTATGAATGAAGAAGATGATGAAGCTGAAAGAAGGAGTCTACCCATGAAACAAATAAATATAAGTATTCAATTTTCATTTCATGATATTGTTTTGTTATGCATTTGTTTATATTCAGTTGATGTATTATGCATGATAGAATGTTTGCATTAATGACAGTATATATGGATGTGATGGGTAAGTAGCTCATGGTGTTATACAACTATCCATTGCTACTTATTTAGAATGAAACCTCTTTGATAACATATTGGATTAGTGCACAATCTCAATGTTGTCCTAGTAGAGATGGAAGGCATCTAGAAAGTTTCCGTAAGATATGGATGAATGTTGTATTGGAAAAAATAGTTGCATGATTATATCTTGATGCAAAAGAATTTTCCATTATGAATATACCTTATGAAATGTTTCTAACCATACACCTAATGCATTTGACTTGTAGGAAAGATCACGTATAATCATCTACAAAAGAAGGATGAGACTTTTTCCAAAGAACAAGTGACGACAATTCAAGAAATAATCCAAAATGAAGAATAGTATGATGAGACTTCAAGAGGCCTCAGACACAGTGCAGTTATGTGACATCGTTGAGCAACATCATTGTTGCATATCCTTCCAACTATGAATAAGTAGCCAAGAAGAAAGGGAAGGAGAGTACTAGTTCAAGAAGAATGATGTCTAAGATGTGGTATCAATACCTGAAGATAATTCTGTAGGATACAAGGCAAGATTCATAGCATGAGGATTCTCACAAAAATAAGGCATAGACTACGAAGAGACATTTGAAGCCACTAAAATTTAAGACACATGACAGGCAAAATCATGTGTGAAAAATTAAAGAAGGCCTTGTATGAGCTCAGAAGGAACCCATGGGATAACACATACATGAGGATCTTGAAGATCACCTAGAGTGATGAAGATCTTAACCTTTGCTGCAAGGTTGAAGATGAAATACTATAGAGGATGACAAGTTCACATATGGGTGCGAGAAGAATGCTTTCAAGATAAAGGATCTTTGTATCTAGTGAACCTAGATGGATACATAGAATATTAGTAGCATAGGAAGCTACTTGTCACTCCAGTACATAATGTTTCAATACATAGATTATGAAAGGAAGAGGGAGAATGATGCTCCACTTTAGAGGGAGTGACTGCAGAATATCCTGAGGTTTGACATGGTACGACAAGATGGAAAGCTTACTTATGGATCTAGGCTTTACTGAGAGTAAAAAATATTCTAACCTTTGCTTCAAGGTTGAAGAAGGAATACTAGTGATGCTCTTGTTATATGTTGATGACTTGTTCTTGGCAGAAAAGAGGAACTCATTAAAGTTGTAAGAAGGAGAATTGCTACCAAGTTCGAGGTGAAGGACTTGGATATGATCCACTACTTTCTAGGCATGGAGTTGTGGCAGAATGCATATGGAATCTCCATTGGACAAGGGAAGTATGAAGTGGAGATATTGAAGAGGTTCGGGATGATGGAATGCAAGGGCATGACTACACCTATGGCATCGAACCTAAATCTATTGAGTGATTCTTCATCAGAGACGGTTGATGCGACAATCTATCGTCAGATGATTTGTTCCTTGATGTACCTAATGTATCTGATACCAGATATTTGATTTGTTGTGAACACATTGTGCCAGTTCCTTACGGATTTGAGACATGTTCACCTGATGGTTGCAAAGAATATAGTGAGGTACCTAAAGGGTATAGTTGAATATGGGCTCCAATATGAGGAGAATCAGAACATTAACCTGGAGGGTTATGTGGATTCGGATTGGGCAGGTAGTGCCATTGATAGGAAGAGCACTTCAGGGTGCTTCTTTAGTATCAGGTGTGATATCTTGGTTTAGTAGGAAGTAGTCCTACATGGCACTGAGTACAGTCGAGAGAGGAGTAGTGAAGCTCCAGTTTGTGATCCAGATCAAGATCTCTTGAAAGAGGGAGTTCTAGCATAGTTGGTGAGACAGCTTGTCTGAGCATGAAATCCTAACAAATCTCGTAGGTTTCTTAGATGTAAACAGTCCTGTAGGTTTTCCTTAGATGTAATCGGTCCTAGAAAATCTCACAGGTTATCCTTGGATGTAATCAGCCCTGATGTGATTCTATGCTAGAAATGGATAGAATGAATTTTGAGTACTTCAAGGAGAAGCTTGGTGTTCTCCAAATCGACGTTCCTTCTAAGGGGAAATAATGATTCCATGAGCCCTTCTAACATGGTGGAAGGATTGGTTCCTTGCATGGTCAGATGTAAGTGTAGAGCCCTTCTAACATGAATGCTAGATGCGTTCCTCTCATGGTTAGATGTAAGTGCAGATCCCTTCTGACATGAATGCTGGATGTGTTCCTCTCATGGTCAGATGTAAGTGCATAGCCCTTCTGACATGAATGATGGATGTGTTCCTCTCATGGTCAAATGTAAGTGTAGAGCCCTTCTGACATGAATTTTGGATGTGTTCCTCTCATGGTCAGATGTAAGTGCAGATCCCTTTCGACATGAATGTTGGATGTGTTCCTCTCATGGTCAGATGTAAGTGCAGAGCCTTTCTGACATGAATGTTGGATGTGTTCCTCTCATGGTCAGATGTAAGTGCAGATCCCTTCTGACATGAATTCTGGATGTGTTCCTCTCATGGTCAGATGTAAGTGCAGGGCCTTATGACATGGATACAGGATTGGTTCCTCCCATGGTCAGATGTGAGTGTTGGGTATCTCTAACATGAATGTAGGATGTGTTTCTCCCATGGTAATATGTGAGTGTTGGGCATGCCTTTCTGACATGGATGTTGGATGTGTTCCTCCCATGGTTAGATGTAAGTGCTAGGTGGGACTTTCTGACATGGATGTTGGATGTGAACCTCCCATGGTTAGATATAAGTGTTGAAGAAGATGAAGACCTACATGAAGGCTAGGACTAAAACAGACATGAAAAAGGGTTGGCTCTGTAGAACTTCCTGTGATGAATAGAATTAAGATATAGCACCATTTGATCAAGATCGCAGAGTAGTGATGATGATGATCCAGTGATGATCTAGCTTCGATGATGATCCAGTATTGATGATGATCAAGATTTGATGTTGATCCAGTGATGATCCAGTTTTGATGATGATACAGTTTTGATGATGATCCAGTGACGAAGACTTGTATTGATGTATTGTGTCAAGATAATACCTTCCTAGTTAAGAGGGACTGTTGATGTATTTGTAACTTTGGAATGTATTTACTTGTATATTTCATATATTTTATTTCATTGGTCCCTGATGTTCCAATCGGGAGAGTCATTAATATAATAAATTCATGTAAAGTCATTGAGGTTAACCCTCTGGTGTAAGTATGGAAAATAATCCCAATAATTGAGCTGAGGTTAACCCTCCTTATTGATCAGGGGGGGAAAAGTGCCCACAATTAAGGGGAACTAGGGTTATTAGACTCTCCTATAGATGTCGGCCTTGGTAAGTAATTGTCAAGTTGGAAACTAGTATAAATAGAGAGTGAGACTCTCTATTTGTCACATTTTCACTCACTCAACTAAGGCACATGAGTGAGAGAGGAAGTGTTGGAACAAGTGAGACAGATCAGTTCTCGGAGATCATCTTTATGTTTTTGGGTTTTAATTTTTCTATTGGTGCTCATTCTATCTTTGAGGAAGTTGTGGGGTTTTCTCCTTTATGGTTTCCCCGGGGAAAATTCTTTGTATCTCTTGTCTCTTGTGATTATTGTTGTGCATGTTATTCTCTCAGATAAGATCCTAAGATAATAATTTCTAATTGATAAAAATATAACAAGTGCATGAGCAGGTGATATCATTGTAGTATTTCCCATCTGCATAGAAAATTGCTAACATATTCACCAAGATATTCACAAAGAATAAATTCACCTATTTGAGATATTTTATTGGAGTGGGTGACACATGGTGATGGATGATATTCACTTTCATATTTCTCTCCTTGTCCATTTTATAGCGGAGGTTTTGTTCCCATGATTTTTTCCTCCTTACCTTGGTTATATGGACTAATAAAATTTTTGTAAGAGGTGACTTGAGCCTTATTTTCCAAGGCCTTAATAATAATATGGTATAATTTTTACTAATTCAAGATTAAGGGGGGGTGTTAGAGCATTAATCCACCTTATTACCATGTTCATACACCTAGGAAACATTTTCATTAGATTTTATGCTATGTCATATGATCCAAAACTAGGCTATGTAGATTAACCTTGGTTTATTGGGTGTTTTGGACTCTTAATTGCATTAAGGCACTCCACTTTGATAATTATGACTACCCATGCACCCTCATTAATGACATATCATAAATTGGTGTGCTCCCCATCCCTTAAATCAAATGAATTGTTTGACCATAGGTGCTAGTGCATGCATTGGTGGTTTTTGGATCTCCTTGAGCATTTATTGCTTCCTAGAGCAACTCCCACTCACATATTTTCTCACCCACACCTAGCCTAACCTAATTTATGTCTTATCATTCTCCATCCATGTTCAAACTAGCATTCATGACTGTTTGGGATGGTTTGGGAGCTCATTGGTCCACCTAGGGGGATTTTGAGGTCAAATCATAGCTTGACGCATGTATGCATCCACATGGACTCCAAAACCTAACGATTTATCCATAATGTAATATAAAATTGATCTAGACATATTTACATGTTGGACAGTCATAATAAACTCAGTTATTGACTGCATTTCTATGTGTTAATTTCACTCTTTCTATTGTTTTTCTACATAATTGTGAATAATCTCGTATTGTGAGGATTCCCTCAGCTCTTATATCTTGATGCGAATAATATTTTCATAGAAATCAAACCATATAGGTTGACAATTGAGCTACCAAACCACCTGCAACGTTCACAAATGGCCATGTGAACGTGGGTGAAGCCTGCTAGGACATAAATAAAAGTAGTTTAGGTGTGTTGTAGAAGCATGGGTGAGTGGGAGTGGATATAGGAAGAATTTAATAGTCCAAAAGAGACAAAAACATTCAAATACAATGCATAGGTTCCTCTGGTCAAACCAGTTCCCTATTTTAAGGAGTGGGAGAACCCCAAGGACAAAAATATCATTAATGAGGGTGTATGAGCTCCTAAATGATCAAATACGGGTGCTTGGAGCATTTATTAATAAAAAAACCCCAAATACCTTAGGAAAATACAATAAATAAGGTTTGGACTATGCAACATAAGTGAAATAAAATTTAAGGTATGTCCTAGGTAGTATGTGACCATGGTACTAGGTGGTACGATGCTCTAACAAAAGTGTAAATGTAACTATTGATGAAACTAATCTAATAAGAATAAAAATCCAAGAAAGTGTGGATGATGAAGAAACTAAATATGAAGAGACATATGAAGATTTTCAAAAGAGGGAGACTTTCGAACAAAAAGAAAAGGAATATCAATAATCACATGAAAGTAAAGATGAATATTCTCCTAGATCTGATACAAGAAATCCATATAGAAGAATCCAAATGGATCATACAAAAAACTTAATCATAAGTGGCAAGGATGTAGGAGTCTAAACAAGAAGGAAACTAATACTTGAAGAATAAGAATTACTCTCATTAGTTGAGCCAAAGGCATTTGCAGAAGCTAGAAAAGATGATGATTGGATCAATGCTATGAATGATGAGTTGGATGAAATAGATAAAAACCAAACTTGGAAACTTGTTCCAAGACCTAAAAGAATAAATGTTATTGGTAGCAAATGGGTTTTCAAGAACAATTTCAATGATGTTGGCCAAGTAATAAGAAACAAGTCCAAACTAGTATGCAAGGGATATGCTCTAGTAGAAGGTGTTGACTTTGAAGAAAATTTTGCACATGTGGCAAAACATGAAGCCATTAGAATTTTTTTAGCATTTACATGCTACAAAAATTTCAAAGTATAGCTCATGGATGTAAAATTTGCATTTATTAATGGAGAACTTGAAGATGAAGTCTACATTAAACAACCTGAAGGTTTTCTTCTATTAGAAAATATAGATTATGTGTGCAAAATAAAAAAAGGTACTCTATGGTCTCAAAACAAGCTCCAAGAGCATGGTTCTCATGACTTGAAAAATATTTATGTAACCAAGGATATAGAAGAGAGGCCATTGACAGTCATCTATCCATAAATTTTTAAAACAAAAATATGATCAGTACATTGTTTTCTACATAGATGATATCATATTTGGAAGTGATCTACAAATTTTGAGTGTAAACTTTGCTTCAGAAATGAAGAAGGAAATCAAAATGTCAATGTTAGGAGACCTAACATTTTTTCTAGGTTTACAAGTATCTCAATCAGAAAAAGGGATCTTCATCTCTCAAACTAAGTATATCAAAGAGATGTTGAAAAAGTTCAAAATGGAAGACTCCAAACCTGTTAGTACTCATATGGTCACTAGTTGTAAATTAAGCAAGGATGATGAACCTTTAGATGTAGATCATACTATGTATAGGTCAATGATTGGTATTTTATTATATGTAACAGCTACAAGACCATATGTAACGTGGGTTGTAGGTTTGGTTTCCATATTCCAATAAACCCCAAAAGAAGCACATGTGATTGCAGTAAAAAGAATTCTTAGATATTTAAAAGGTACTATTAAGTATGGATTATGGTATCCAAAAAGTAATAACTTCACTCTGAAGTCATTCACTGATGCAGATTGGGTAGGAAGTATTGATGATAGAAAAAGCACTAGTGGAGCAAAATTATACTTAGGAGATTGTGTAGTGTCATGGTTAAGGAAAAAAGAGTCCTCCATTTCACTTTCTATAGCAGAAGCTGAGTATATTGTGACTACATCATGTTGTACTCAAGTCAATTGGATGAAACACACATTATAAGATCTACTTGTTAAGTATGAGGACCCAATTGTGATACACTGTGATAGCGCACGTGCTATAAACATATCCAAAAGTCTGGTTATGCACTCCAAGAAAAAACATATTCCAATCAAATATCATTTTATGAGAGAGAAAGTGTCTCAAAAAGTGGTTAAATTGGATTATATTGATATGAAGGAACAAATTGGAGACATTTTTACTAAACCATTACTTAGAGAGTCATTTTCCTATATTAGGTAGAAATTGGGGATTATCCATCATCATTAAAAATTAACTAAAAGGATGAAACCCTATCACAGGAAAAGGAAAAATGTTGAGAGGGGGAGTGATTTTAAAAAAATCAGTGGTCCATTAGTAAAAGAGTATGAGACACGTAATTTAGCATTGAAGAGGTCAATAATTTTGAAGGTATACAAAAGAATGGAGAAAAGTTACATGGGTAGTTTTTTCTCGAAAATTTGTCATTGTTGTCAAAGGGGGAGAAAAGGTTCATTTTCGATGTCAAAGGAAGATGTTTCCAATAAATTCCAAATGGGGATATTGTTAATTAAATTAGCATTTTTTTCAACCTAAGATCGTAAGGAAACATTGATGAAATAGGAATAGTTTGAAAAATCCAAAAATATTGAGCCAAAATGTTAAAAATCCTTAATAAAATATCACATTCGGAAAACCAAGGTCGGAGTCAGAAGCGTTAATTCCCAATTTTAATATTTTAGAGGCTCTGACTCCGAAAGTCAAAAGTCAAAAAGTCGACGAGGTAGTCTAAGATTTTGGAGTTTTCGACTCTAAAATTTGGGAAGTCATAAATCATAAAGTTGGCAAGGCAGAGTTAGAAGAAGCATGTCACAACATTAAGGATTTAGAGTTTTTGACTCCGAAAGTTGGACAGTCGGATTCGGAAGTGTTAGTTTCCAATGCTAAGTTTTTGGACTTTTTTTATTCTGAAAGTTGGAATATTAGAAAGTCATAAAATTGGAAATTCAAAAGCGTTAGTTTTTGGAGTTTCTAATTCTGAAATCCTGAAACTCATAAATCTGTAGATAAAAAGTCGAAAAGTCAAAGTCGGAAGTGTTAGTTTCCAATGCTATTTTTTTGGAGTTTTTGATTCTGAAAGTCAAAAAGTTGAAATGATGGAGTCAACAAGTCAAAGTCAGGATCATTGACAAATCTCAAAATATGAAGTGTAGTTGTTAGTTGAAATCAGTATGTTAGAGTCAGGATTGCAGAGTCGGAGTGATGCATTATATCACTGTTAATTCACAGTTTTTGTAATGAAGAGGTTATTTTACGATTTGTTGATTTATGAAGAGTCATAATGAAGATACATGAATTTTAACTAAAGAGGCATGGTTGAGGGTATATAAAAAAATCTTTAAACCTTCAAACAAGTGTTTTTGTACATTTATTGAAAGATCCATAGGTGTACAGAAGTTAGAGATTGAGTTATAAGGGTGGTTACAAGGCGCAAGGGCGGGTTGGAAGCCCACAGGGGATCGTAGCCTCCTTCCAGTTGTTGATGGTAAACATGATGTTGGTTCATCCCTTGGGTTTAGCTGAAAAACTTGGGTGTTGGTGCATCCAACAAGTTGGTTCGTGCAAACTATTTGTAAATATAATTTTGCAGTAATAGGAAGTGTTGGTAGTTTTCCTAATTGAGATTCCACAATAATATTGTGTGTTCTATTTCTATTGTTAATTTTATTTTAAAAATGATAAAAATTGAATAAGATAGATCAATACTAATTAACCCCCTCTCAATATTGCTTAAATTTCCAACAAATCTAGTCACAAGTTTTTCTCCACAAAAATCACCTTTTTATTAGTCAATATATTATTTATGTTTGAAGCAAAAATAATGGAAAATTTAATCTTTTTTCTAACCTCTTTACAATATTGCTCACTTTTCATACCATGGAATATTGGTTGACTTCCATTGCTATAATAATGAGTCAAGTTTTTCATTACGTTAGCTTAATGTCACTAATAACTTCAACAAAATTTTTGTTGTTATTTCTCCAATTTATGTTTTTCCATAAACCTTATACTACATTCTTTCCAATATACATTATGTCGAAATTATGAACTACTTGTAATTTTTCATGGAAAAAAAGCCAATACAATTCTATGGAGTTTCACTTAATTAATATAAAATATTCAACTTATTCATTTTTAAATTAAGAATACATATAAAATATTCAATTTATTCATTTCTAAATTAAGAATACATTTGAACTATACAAATAAAAAAGTCAAATGATGTTAACAAATTTTAATTTTAATCACGTGTAACAAAATTTACCTATAATATTATGTTGTTTTATATCATATGGTTGTATTTTTAACCATGTAGAAAACAATACATTACTAGAAAACACATTGAAAATATAAAATAATTGTTAATTAAAAAATATTATATCTCATAACTGAAAGTTTATCTACATAAGCTCTATTTGAATATGGAAAATTCACGAATGATAATCTATCCTTATTGGACATTGTTTAAGCAATGCCAAATTGATATCATCATTTAAGTCGTGTTTAACATAGCTATTTTTTTAAATGATAGATTATTCACATTTTTACTAATTTTTCATCGATTTTGTCAAAATAAGTAGTCTATAGAATTGTTGGGTGGATGAAATGAAACATTTGTGAAATATATATGTATGAGGTAATTTATTTATTATGATAAAAAAATGGAGACAATTGGAGTTCAAAATCAACTTAAGTACTTAAAATTAAGGTTTATGCATCATATTAATAGAAATAGGGATGTCCCTTATTTTATGTTTCTCATAGATTTATAAGTATCTTGTCATTAAAGTATCTTTTTATTATCCATTGAGATGTATTCCTCTTATTTCAATGAGTACATGTTATCAAATGCCTAAGTATCTAGTATCACCCATATATAGGTTCCATATTATTTAGTATTTGGTGATAGAGTAAGCGATGCCATAGATTTATTTGTTGCATAGATTTATTTGTTGTGTGTTAGTTCTTTTCTTAAGAAAAAAGAGGGAAATAAAAGGGTTAAAAGTTATTTTTTAATAGTTTTTTGGAATAATTTTATTGTTGAAAACTACATGATGCAAGTCTTAATGTTGGTTTTGGAACGTAAAATTATAATGTGTAATCCAACTCTTAAGGTTGTCTCATTGAGCCAAAATTGGTCTACCTGAACCTTTGTCACTAGGTTTATAAGCCGAACCTGGTAGTAGTCTAGCCCGAGTATCCCATATAAGTAACTAAAAGAATTGGCTATCGACTCGACTATTTACAATGACCTTCTGGGATATTGGCTATCATTTACCACACCTTAGAGGAAATGACACCTCCTAACAATGAGACTGCTAATGGATTGGCACTTACTAGTTGGCAATTCCTATCTCCAGCCCAACCCTATTTGAATAGGCCAACCGAGGAAGGATCCAAGGGCCTCGCAGGTTAGAACGTCTTTCTCTCGGTTCTCTCTTAATGGTTTAATGGGTGATATATCGATGTGAGAAGAGAACCTACCTTATAGGTAGGATATTGGTTCTCTGATTCATACACACACACACATATATGTATATATATTGAAATTGAAAACTCAAGAGGGGCTCATACTAATATGACATGGAGTCGATTCTAGCTCACTAGTACTATATCCTTAGGTTCACCTACTTTTCTCGTGCATGGAACCCGGGGCTAATCAAAGTTTGATTTCATGACATGGAGTCGATTCTAGCTCACTGGTACTATATCCCTAGGTGCACTTACTTTTCTCGTGCATGGAACCTAGGGCTAATCAAAATTTGGTTTCATGACATCAAAAGGTTTACCTTAATATAAAATACATACTAAATAATTAAAAATACCAAATAAATAATAATGATAAAATATAATTAATAATTAATAATTAGTTATTAGTAAAATGACACATCCTATCTAAAAGACATAACCTCACTAAAAGGGGGTGACTTACCATTGTGACTTGTCAATGATATAAGTACACTACCACATGGTCATTGTATAGTTCATCTCACACACACACACACACACACACACACACACACACACACACACATATATATATATATTCCTTTATAAATGATTGTCATATATCCTATTTAAGCTGGATATTTACAATATGAACACAGACTGTTCGTCACATTGGTATCAAAGCTTCATCTTGATCCCATGGATTTTAGTCATGTCAAAAAATTTAGAGTTTTTCTAAATTAGGTCTTTCCCCGTAATTGGATTTTGGCCATTTCCATAATTCCTTTAAAGAAAAAAAATACATCTACTGCAAACAAAATTGAATTGAAAATAAAAAAAGAAATTGAAATAGATAACCCTATCCAATTGAATTGGAAAGAAATTACAAATTGAATTAGAAAACTCTATCAACTACAAGTTGGAAAAAATCAAAAGATGATGATAATAATAACAACAATAATAATGTTGTTGTTGTTGATGATGATGATGATGATGATCAATATCAAACTACAACCTATTTTTGGTTGTTGTGTTTCGAAGATTTTTTGAGGATGAGAAGGTTCATGTGGGTTCGATGCAGAGCTTCTCCCTTTGAGTTATTTCCTTATTTTACTCCTTGTTTCCAGGGTTCATTTTTGTGAAGTGGTATGCTATGTTTTAGTTTTTTTCCTATTCATGGTTGTATTTTATATCTATATATTGAGTTATGTGGGACTCTTTTGTCCAGCTTAGCATGCTAGTGGTTTTTTGAAGGTGGGATTGAGTTATCCCATGTATTGAATGATGCATTGTACTATTTTATCTTTGATTCCAATGAATAATAAAGAAAGTGTTATCCACTAAGTTAAACTTAGGGGATATTTCAAGTGAGACACCAAGGATCATAACAAATAAATTATTCTTACTCAGTGCTCAAGAAGTTATGTGGTTTCATCAGGGCCAGTTGTGGTCCCTTGTTTCACACGTTCATACCCCCTCATGGGAATTGTAATAAATGACATATAATTATGGTTCTTTTTTGTAAAAGGATTGGCATCCTTAGCAATTGGTCAACAAGGTCATCATCCTCGAGTGTTTTTTCTCTCATCAATTATGTGAGGCTTTTTTAAGTGACATATCATTTTTGAGTTTTTCACTGAAAATCATTTCAAAGTCAGGATGGTGAAATTGGTTATTTTTCTAAAAAGGTTATTAAATCCTAGGTTCTATGTGTTATACCATTATAGTCATAGTACTAAAGTTTCATGGACATTCTTTAAGTATTTCATAGTATTTTTTAATTTTTATATTTTTAATAAAATCATCAATAGGGTATATTTAATTGTAAAAGTTTAAAAGGTCATAAAATTGGGACTATGGGACCAATTTGGTCATTGGGATGCTTGTTTTTGGACCCAGAGCCCCCACTTAAACGCTAAATCCACTTTTTAGATTCAAATTAGTAATTATAAATTATTAATTTTGATTTTCTCTCCAAAATGACTCACAGGGTCAAATAATTGGCAAAATTGGAGAAAATCCAATTCCTAAATCAAAGGAATCTTCTTTGGGACTTGTCTCCAAGGTGTCAAATTTGTTGAATATATTGTCTGGGACATTTATGAGCATAGAAGTGCATCTTCAACCATCAAAGGAGGGGATCCAACTCACTTTCACAAATGGGGGGTGAATTCTCTCATGGAGGGTAGTTTTTCCACTTGCATGAGTTGGTTAGAGGAGGTAACTAAGGCTTCCCAAACCAAGTGCAATAAATAAATATAGGTGGAACCCTTCCCTCCCATGATTTCAAACCTCCTCCCACCATTATCTTAACTCCCAAAACCACCTCACACTTGGAAAATTCACCCTTTTGGGGTTTGAGCTTCTCTTTTTCTATAAAAGAAGGGTTTTTCTCCTCAATCAGTAGGATGCATTGAACCTATGTTCATTGTATTGTTGTTATTGCATTTTTATTAATAATATTTAAGGATTTGTAGGATCATTGTGGAATTGTCTCATGGTTATGCAATTGGATAATTTCAGAGGTAATATTCAGCTAAATTAGGCTTTCCTTTTTGTCGAGTTTGGTAGTATTGATCTAGCTTCTTTTGGATGAGAATTTGTTGTTTTAAATTTGTTTATTTATGTTTTATTTGTAGAATATTTTAGGAGTAAAATGTTGTATTTTGTTGTACTAATATTCTCCTTGAATTTTATGATGAAATGTACTAGATTAATCATGCTTGTTTGAAGGATTTTCTATTTTTTACAGGTTTCTTTAGGTGAAAGGATTTTGGAGCTCAATTGCATCCAAATTATTTTCCATTAAATTATATCAACTTAAATATAATGTGTTTTTCCCCACAGATGCTTCTTCTCTTTCACACTTTTCAATATCAGGGCTTGAGGACCTCTCTCTTCTCTCTCTAAAATTCAAATCTTTCTTGGTTACCGGTTCTTTGTGTTTGAAAAATTTTACATATAAAAATTATGATATTAAAATTGGATTTTGTTAAGAATATATATATCATATCTAGAAGTTATTTAAATTATCATCTCAAACTAGATCTAGATTCACACTTAAAATGCTTGTTTTCATTAAAGAAAATCACAAATTTCAAATATTTGAGTAGTATAAGTTCTTGTACTTTTATTTGATAAATTCATGGGATTCTAAAATAAATCACTCACTAGTTTTTAGGAGGTATGATAAAAAAGAGAAGGAAACACCACCAAAAATCAAACTTTTCATCATTTGGAGCACCTAAAATCCTTCCTTCTTCCCTCTTCTTCATTCCACTTTTATTACAAAGAGTGTGTAAGCCTTTTGAGATATTTTCTAGGGTTAAAAGGTATTTTATTTTCTTATTTCATCATTTTGTAAATTCCATCAATAAAGAAAGCAAGTGGGCTACACATCGCCCACACTCCATCCCCCTTCGGGGGATTCACAATATCTTTCATAGTTTGAATTTTACTAATCAACACTTGCACACAATCCACCTATTGAAAGACTATATAGATTAGTTTATTATATTTTATTTCATCTCAGATTAAGTCTAACTTTATTACATAACTCGTTTCCATGAAGTATGCTCTCCCCACCAACTAAAATCTTTGTTGATTATTGATGGATGATTAGAAAGTGACACATAGTTGTGGTTCTAATTTGTCATTATTCCTTTTCTTTTACAAACTTATTTTCTATATCAAATTAGAATAAACATTTTGTCTTCAACTCGTGTATTCTCTTTCCTTTTGCGGGATTTTCCTGGTCGATGGGAAATCAAAAGCGGTTTTTGACACTTTCTAATTTATTCACATTAATCTAATAATTTATTAATAAAATCAACTCCCCTAAGAAACATTACAAAAATATGGCGTATTATAGTTGACAATAATGAGAAACATTCTCAAAGGAAGCGGGAACAACTGAGTAGTGACCTCGAGATATAGTCATGCTACATCCTTGTTGGCATAGTGTTGGAAACCTTCTTAGAGACTTCGATTCAACCCACATTTCTGAGTGAGGAACCACTTTAGTCATATTCCAAACACATTCTCAGTACTTCCAGTATGTTGATAATTCCCTTCCCATAATTCAACTCATCTATTAATAATTAAAACTGACCAAGACACATCTGCAAAACATTTTACTTCAACAACATTATTTCACTTTGACCCCATTAACACTGATCTGATCTGCAATTATTTTATTCTCGCTTTATGTAATGATGTTATGTTGTTGAATATTACCTATAATTTGCAAATAATATTGTATCATAATTTAGTTGAAAAAACTCCTAAACAACTTGCTTTCATCAATAACGATTAAAACTTAAAGAACCTTAGAAAACTCTTTCTTAGGGACCACCTCCCTTGGGTTCATTAGGATTTTGGACTAAACGGAGGAGTCAAGATCAAGTGACAGTACTTGACTTGATGCTTTCCCCCAAGGACACACTTACCATATTAATATTTCTGTTGTGCTTAACCCCCAGGTGTGTGAAAGGCTGCAACACTTTTTGGCACCGTTGTTGGAGATAAATATTTCTATTCCCAAGTTACGACTTTAGTTTTATTTATTTTATGTTTTTTATTTGTTTGATGAATTATTAGAGTAGATATTTTATCCTTTGTATGGTGACTCCACTGAACTTTTTTCCATTTTACAAATAAAATAAAATAAAACATTTTTTGTGAAAGATTGATGATGCATATTTTTCTTTTCACATGGTGACTTGTTGTTGGAAACAGTAGATCCCATTTCAGATACTGAAATGGGAGCCCCATTTACTCATCACTAAGGTAACCTCTAAAGTATTGATGTTTTCCCATGGGGTTTTATTCATGGGATAGATTTCATCTTTACAAATGAAAAATTATGTACGAAAAGGTTGCAAAGCTTTTGTTGTTCATGTAATGAATGATGAACATATAAATAAACAAGATAAATTAAAATTCGATGAAATACCAATTTTAAAATAATTTTCAGATGTATTCTCGGAAAATATTCTAGGATTACATCCTAAAAGAGAATTGAATTTTACTATTGAATTAGTACCTGGAGTTGTACCCAATTCAAAAGCTCCTTATCGGATGAATATCCTAGAACTTAATGAATTAAAATTACAACTACAGGAGTTAATAGATAAAAAAAATATAAGACCAAGCGTATCCCCTTGGGGAGCACCTATCTTATTTGTTAAAAATAAATACGGTACTCTACGCTTATGTATAGATTATCTTTGATTGAACAAGATGACAATTAAAAACATATATCCCTTGCCCCGCATAGATGATCTATTTGATCAGATACATGGAGCAAAGATATTCTAAAAAATAGACTTGAGATCTAGATATCATTAAGTCAAAATTAAAGAATAAAATATATATATAACTGCATTCAGAACTTGCTACATGCATTATGAGTTTGTAGTTGTGTTGTTTGGGCTAACGAATGCTCCAACATCTTTTATGTGTTTAATGAACATCATATTTAGTAAGTATTTGGATAAATTTGTACTTGTATTCATAGATGAAATACTAATTGATTCAAAAAAATAATAATAACATGATGACCATCTACATATAATATTACAACTTCTAAGAGAACACAAATTATACGCCACATTCAATAAATGCGAATTCTTTAAGGATAAAATACAGTATCTACGCCATGTGATATCAAAGTAATGGATATCAATGGATCCTTATAAGATAAGAGAAATAATGGAATGGAATTCTCCTAATGACATATTGGATGTGCGATCGTTCATGGGGATTACAGGTTATTATCGGAAATTCATAGAAGGATTCTCAAATATTGAAAATCCCATAACATCCTTAAAAAAAAATGGAAAAAGTTTTGTATGGGATTGAAAATGTGAAGAAATATTGAATAAGTTAAAATAATTATTAACCACTCCATCTATCTTAAAAATAGCAGATCCAAATAAGGACTTTGTTGTATGCACTGATGCATGCAATGAATGCCTTGGTGGAGTATTAATGCAAGAAGGTCATGTAATAACATATGAGTCAAGAAAGTTAAAAATACATGAAAAAAATTATGCTACCTATGATTTAAAGTTGGCTGCCATAATACATGCCTTGAAAATGTGGCACCATCATCTAATCGATAGAATATTTTTATCAATGTCTGATAAAATAAGTTTGAAATACTTGTTCAATCAACAAAATCTGAACGCAAGGCAAGCAAGATGGTTATCTTTCCTTAGCAAATATGATTTCGAGATAAAACATATAAAAGGAAAGGAGAATAAGGTGGATGATGCTTTAAGTAGAAACATAAATATGAATTTTATAGCCACTGTTAACAGCTATAAAATAGAATTGGATGATAAGTTTGAAGACAAAGTAAAAATGGATAAAGATTATCAAAATTTAAGAGAAAAAGTTATAGAAAATAAACCTAAAAATATAAAAACAGATTTCAGATTGAATGAAAAAGGTTTAATGCTATATAAAAATAGACTATATGTACCTAATGTACCAGAAATTAAATTATTGATCTTAAATGAAGTACATAAGAGTCCTTACTCAGGACATCCCGGTTACCAAAAGATGATAACAATGTTAAGAAAAGACTATTTCTGGCCTAATATGAAAATTGAACTGGCTGAATATATATCTAGGTGTATAGAATGCCAAGAGGTTAAAGATGAGCATCGATACCCAACATGTCTATTGTAACCATTACAATTCCCAGATTGGAAATGAGAAATTATCAGCTATGATTTCATAACATGACTTCCTAAAACTCAAAATAAAAATGATTTTCTAATGGTAGTGGTAGACAAACTTAGCAAAGAAGCTCATTTTATACCTGTAAAAACTACTTATAAGGCTTCTAATATTGTTGATATTTTTATGAAGAAATTTTTTTGTTTGCATGGAATTCCTAAGATGATAATTTCTGATAGGGATCCTAAGTTTACTGGTAATTTTTGGAAGTAATTATTAAAGGATTGGAGACTAAATTAAATTTTAGTACCGCTTAGCATATGCAAACGGATGGACAAAGAGAAAGAGTAAATCAATTTTTAGAAGATATGTTAAGGATGTATGTTAGGGATCATCCAAAGAACTGGGAAGAATATCTGCACTTAGTCGAGTTTGCTTATAACAATCATTATCAAGCTTCAAATAAACTTAGTCCTTTTGAAATACTATATGGTAGGAAATGTAATACTCCCATTTCATCGAGTAATTCGGTTGACAGGTTGATGTTAGGACCTCACTTGTTAAAAGAAATGGAACTAATAGTGAAAAAAGTACAAATTAATCTGAAAATTGCACGGGACAAACAAAAGAGTCATGAAGACCTTAAAAGAGCTCGAAAAGAATTCCAAGTAGGTGAACATGTTTTTGTCAAGGTAAAACCAATAAAAATATCCTTTAAGTTGGGGAGTTGTGCTAAATTAGCACCCAGGTATTGTGGACTATTTTAGATATTATCAAGAGTTGGACCAATGGCTTATCAGTTAGATTTTCCACCTAATCTCAAAATACATAACATATTTCATATTTCTATATTGAAAATGTATCTACATTATGCTACTCATGTAATCGATTGGAATGTTATTTAGGTAGAAACAGAAGGATATTTTAATGTGGAACCAGATTGTATCCTAGAAAAGAGAGAAATTTTTCTCTAGAATCACACCATTGGACAAGTAAAGTTGCAATGGAAGCATCTTAGTCCAAATGAAGGAACCTAGGAATGTGATAGTCATATGTGAGAGGCATATCCAATTTTGTTCCAGGAAGACTCACATGATATTTAAGCAACATCGAGGACAATGTTGAACTTAAGAAGGGGTGTTTGTAACCCACCTAGAACTAAAAACATTTTATTTTGTGAAAAGACATTTCTTTTAAAAGTTATTGTAAAGTTTTATGTTGTTGACCAAGGATGGTCAAAGATGACTGTAATTGAAATATTTTATTATTTAATAATTAAAAGAAGAATGTGGTGGAGCAATGATGTCTTTAATAGTAATTGGAAATGAATAGGGACCCTAGTTTCAATCAACTTCCTAATGGTTAAAAATTAGTCACTCAACCACCAAGGTTGTCTGATGGCTTACGTATTGGGGCACTACCCCTCACTCCACAGCGCAGGTAAAACTGCTAACCGCTTGGCTAAAAATGACAATAGTTTGGTTTTTCTCATAGGTGGAAATCTAGTCAATATGGTGGGGGTCATTTCTCTTTCCGCTTGGTAGGTCCTCTCAATGTCCGACTACTTCGGGGTTCCTTTGGTACTCCTCACAATGATTTTTAGGGAAAATCCCAAGTACTTCCCATAGTTGTGGCAGATGGTACTTATGTCCTAAACCGAATCTTATTATGTTAATTGATTAATTTTAAGGTTTTGCTTGGGGTCATGAACCGAGCATGTTTATATTAATGGTGTAATTGTGTGTCCATTGTGTATGAGATTTTCCTTCTAACTATGAAAGAAATAAATCACAAGGGACATTCCTACAATGAACAAGCAATGGGATGAAACAAGGAAGGTCTGGAAAGGAAAAATGGGTCTAGACAGAGTGTAGGATAGGTAGGGTCTGAAAAAGGTTCAGGAAAATTGACAGTTAACTATAATTCATGCCTTTCAGAGGAACAGACATGACCTGGGTCACTCTAAACAAGAAAAAAGAGGAAATCAACTCAGAAAATAGGAAAGTTGCACTTAACAGGGGAGTAGGCACGACTGGGTCGCTTAAAATGAGGGAACAGGCGTGATTAGGGTCGTACTTAAGGCCAAAACAGGTGTGAATGGGTCTTGTGAGGAATTTCATGCTTTATAGATCTTAGGTGATGACCTGGGTCATGTTTAACAACGAAACTATGCGACTGGGTCACAACTTCATGCCCAAAAAGAGTGACTTCGGTCTGACAGGGAAAAAACAGAAAATAGGGCCGATAGGGGTCGAGGAGGGCAGTAAATGGTGCCTTAAAGGTTTGTATCGAGATCCTATGGGTATGATTGATGATGGTTGAGAGAAAAAATAAAGAAAACACCTACAAAATCGGGATCCGAGAGGATGGATCAGTGGAGTCACCAAAACTGTAATGGGGTTTACACCCCTGTTACATGCAGAAGCACTGACCTTACATTAATGGGACAATAAGGTAGAGTTCATGGAAAACATCTAAAACAATAAACAATTTTAGTAACAATAAATCAAATAAACATATACAACTAAACTAAATAAAAGTAAAAACATGAAAGTTATACCTTCTTTTTCTGAAAAATGGGTCCTCCTCTCCATAGGCTAAGTCTCCAGGTATGTGTGGAGAATATCTCAATGTACTATGTGGGAATGGTAGGGAAATGGGATGATGGAAAAAGTGTGGTGTGAATACTGGAGAATAATGGTTTATCACTGTACTCACAAAATAGAATAATGGAAAAAAGGTGTAAGAATCCTTTGAAATATGTTTTTAGGTTTTTTGACCTTTTCTCTCTTTTAGCGTTTTGGAACCCTATTTAGGGTTTTAATCCCTTTTAATGGTTTTTAGTCCTTTTTGGGGGGTTTTAGCCATTTTTTGGGTTTTTATCCATTTTTGGGGTATTTTAGCCCTTTTTGGGAGAGAATGAGGGTAAACCATAGTTGTGAGGGTCAAAAGTATGGGAAATATGGTAGGAAAATGATGTATGTATGTGGTTTAGACCAAGAAGAGCTAGGTGAGAAATTTATTGTGTTTAACACACCTATCCAAAGAGGACTATTGAAGATTGTTGACTGACCTACTAGGAGAATTGATATGGTATAGAAGGAAAAAATGACAAATGGAAGCAACAACATTCACTTTCTAGCTGTCGCAGGAGGCGAATTCCCTATAATTGTGTCCATGTTCCCAAGAAAGGAGGAACTAATTGTGTCCATAGTTCATTAAATTACAAAAATGACCCAAATACCTAGGAAAGCATATATATACCATCGAATGATTAGGAGGCTCACTACATTCTAGATATTATAACTTGTGGTTTGATGGAAACTGAAAAGTTAGGCACACAAGAGGAGATTTGATGAGGGGAAAGCTAAAGTGAATTGATAAGAGTTTTGACTGCAAGTGTGTCTGCTACGTCATGGAGAGGAAAAAATATGATTCTACATAGTATATTTGTCCTAGTGGTTCAGTGAACATGCTCAGTGGTCCTAAAGCAAGTAATCTTGGTTGCTTTCAGGAGATGGTTGGGAGGGACGGTCTTCTTTGGATGTTTGTCCACTTCGAAAATTAATAGGTTCTACATTGTTTTGGTTTTTTTATCTTTAAAATTTGTTTCTGTCTATATTCCAGAAATATTTAATGAATGTTAAAAATATTTAACTAATATTTTCTTTCAAAATAAGATAGAAAAGTTTTATTTCTGTAGATTAAAAGGGAGAAATAAATATTACTGCATAAATAGTTTTCATAGTAGAATATATAGATTATACTTTATTATTATTTAAGCACAAAATCATATATAATTTCACCTAGTATTACGTAATATAAATAGATAAAAAACAATTAGTATTCCTTTAGTTTTGTTTTAAACCCTTGCAGAATTAACCCAAAGGTTAAAAACAAAGTTATCATCGTTTTAACCAAACAATGAACCTATTTTTCATTTAGGCTTGCTCATTTTCTTGAACACAATAAATCCCCCAAAATCTATACCAAAAACAACATATCTAATCTAAAAACACAAAGGATTCCATCTGGGGTTTGAAACCCTTAAAAGTGAAATACATATTAATAATTTACTCAATATAAAATTTACACAACCAAAAGGATTTTTGTTTTATAAATTTACTTAGTATCAATCTCACAGCCGAAGGGCTTGTCATTTTTCCAAAAATGATTAAGGGTTAACTTTTCACATAACAAAATGAAAGATTTCAATATAACTGTAAAATCAAACTAAAACCCCTTTATAAGAACTTTAATATAGTTCAAGGGTTTGAAGCCTGTAAGGATCAATTACCCAGTAATTAATAAAAAACTAAAAACCTACAACAACAACACCTAATATAGGACTTAGCATCAATGAAGGAAGGCAGTAATTATTTATAACCAGAACAGAATCCTCTTAACAAAAGAATTTATGCAACATTTAGCAAAGCACGTACAAACCCTTTTTACATAATATTAAAACAATATATCATTTACATTGGAACAACCTGAAAGACATAAAATAGTTTAAATTCTAATAAACGATTTAAAACAATATGATAGTGTAGTATCAACAAATTCGAAGGGTTTTAAAACAAATTCTTCCACTTATTTAATAAACGAAACATATTTTATAAAGAATAATACCGAAGGTTAAAACGGGTAAAATAATATTATTAAAACTTATAGAGAGTAGCACCAAGAGAGATTCAAAGATTTAAGACAAAAACGTTGTAACAATTTTCCATAAACCCTACTAAAAATTTTACAGTAAATATTCTCAAGCAATTGCATTACAACTTCCCCACAGACTCCATGGTTTATAGCAACAAGATTTAATATATATAAAACTGTTTAAAACCTTAGCATTTAGCCCTGATGGTTTCTGAAACATTTTTTTATCTTTGCCAGTAACGTCGTAAATTCAAAACACAAGAGAAATTATCATAAGAATGGAAGGGCTCGTATCAACCCTTATAAACATCCAAATGAAGCCAGACCAAAAAGAGAAACATTGTTCTAGCTTTCCTTTCACCTTGTCAAGGACCATAGCATTTGAGGTTCATAGGTCTTACAAGAACCATTGTCGACACCAAACCCCAATATCTACACACCAAGATTCATAACCTGTGAGTATCCCTTCGAGTCAAACATTACATATAATTTAAACTATGAAAAATTTGGCATTCGAAATTAAAATAAATAATCAAATAAATTGCTGTAAACTAGAAAAGAAAATGAATTTTATAAAGGGGCAATTTTTTTACCTCAGTGACGATTTATCTGCGAAGGATTAGGTCAAGACCATGAAATCTGTAAGGTAACCTTGAATTGACCAAGATAAATAAAGACATTGTACTCATTTCATTGTTGGAGGGGAGGTCAGGTGTTTGAAATTCTAGAAGGTCCGAGATCCTTCAACTCTCCCCACTAGCCCACATCGCAATAGAATAATGCAAAAGACAAAAACATTGTATTTTTACGTTACAGTTTAATTGCTTTTCACAGCTGGAAAGCACCATGAATCCCATTCACATGGGCACTTTAAATATCTACACCTACCTTCGAGTGGAGCTTTGTATTCAAACCCATTTCTCTATAGTTTAGAACTTTTTCAATCATATGACTTTTTTCATGGTAGTTCAAGCATAGCATAAATGACTAGTTCACTTTTGTAATGCCAAAATCATTATTGGACCCTTAATACCCCTTAATCCATGTTAGAGTCACCTTGGTGCTTGTCACCTTAGTTTCTTTAGTTGGTTTAGGTTATAAGGGATGGGGCTATCCTTTTATGTGAAACACCTACAAAAATACATTTTCATCGATGTGTTAGATTATAGAAGCTAAGTAATACCTTTAGCCTGTAACCCTAGCAATGGAATAGGCTTAGTAAGTAAAGGGTTGAAAGTGTTAAAAATATAATGAATCTATACAAGTTATGCACAAAAACTATAACTTACGACAAAGAAGACATGATACTTCAACAATTGAAACCAAGTATTTTATCATAAGTCTCAAAAATCGTATCCTAGTAGATTGTCATATGAATCTTTTATGCATTAATCTTATTCAAGTTTTTAGGTATCAATTTTCCCATTTAAGTTTTTCATTATAAGCTAAGTCCTAAGATGAATTTTAGGATGTAGGGTTTATTTTATTTAGGTCTTTTGTTGATATAAACCTTCCGTAACAATTTTTTTTACTTATGGACTTTTGGAGTTGTTACATGTGGTATTAGAGCACTGTTTTCAAATACTAGGACTGAAGTTGGATCAACTTGCATGTTCAGTACAACAATAGGAAAAAAAAATATTGATTTGTGTTTAAAAATTGTTTCTGTACAGAAAGAAATTTTTATTTTGTAGGAAATGGTAGTAGAGGCATCTCCTGTTGATGGATCACATCATAACAATCCATATAATATATACGTGGAACTAAATAATCAACCATGTGAACTAATTCAAACTATAAAAGACTTAAAGGATGAACTATAGAATGTTAAGGAAGATAATGAAAGAATCCTAAGAGCACATGAAGAATTAAATCAAATAATGTTGGATAAATTACATAATGAAGGGAAGGATAAAAGAAAAGAACATAAATATGAATCTGGAACTATATCCTATAAGCGTAAAGGTAAGAAGTTAAAATTATCTGATAATGAAAGTAATTCCTCTTCAGGAATTAATGTTAGGTCATAAAGAGAGAAACATAAATATTCCAGTGAAATTAATGATAGCGACAACAGTCCTAAAAAGAGAAAATATAAACGTTACGAAGAAATTTCAGGACATTTTAATAAGATAAAACCCCTTATTTTTAATGGTGAGGCGGAAAAAGGAGAAGAAGCCGAGAGATGGATGTCTGGGATGAAGAAATATTTTCAAATATATAATTACTCAGACAAGATGAAGGATATAATGGCTATCTATAATTTAACTAAAAAATTTGATATATGGTGGCAAGATATAAAAAGAGTGAAAGAAATTAAAGAAAAATACGTAACTTGGAGGACTTTTAAGAAATACTTTAAAAGAAAATTTTGGTCTGAACAATATTAGGAAGAAAGGGCTAAGGAATTTTACAATCTTAATCTAGGTTCAATGTCTATGAAGGAAATAAGTAATAAATTTTTAAGTTTATTACGATACGTACGTTATATCATCGATGAAAATCCTAAGATACAAAGGCTTTTGAGTTGTTTACCTTTTAGCTTCAAAGACAAAATTGAATATGGCAATCCAAAAACCCTTGAGGAAGTAATGAGGAAAGATAATTTCTGTTATGAACAAAGAAAAAATAAAAGAGAAGGTGTACCTAACTAGAAAGGTAAAAGAAAAAATAATTTTGAACAAAGAAGGAAAAAGTCTGTATGAAAAGGTTGCAAAGATTGTGGTGTTCATGTAATGAATGATGAACACATGAATAAAGAACATAAATTAAAATTCGATGATATACCAATTTTAAAATAATTTTTGGATGTATTCCCAGAAGAGATTCTAGGATTACCTTCGAAAAGATAATTGTATTTTACTATTGAATTAATACGTGGAGCTGTACCCAATTCAAAATCTTCTTACCAGATGAATATCCTAGAACCTAATGAATTAAAATTACAACTATAGGAGTTAATAGATAAAAACTATATAAGACCAAGTGTATCACCTTAGGGAGCATCTATCTTATTTGTTAAAAAGAAAGATGGTACTCTACGCTTATGTATATATTATCATCAGTTGAACAAGATGACAATTAAAAACAGATATCCATTGCCCCGTATAGATGATCTAATTGATCCGATAAGTGGAAGACTCACATGATATTTAAGCAACATCGAGGATGATGTTGAACTTAAGAGGGGGTGTTTGTAACCCACCTAGAACTAAAAACATTTTTATTTTGTGAAAAGACATTAATTTAAAAGTTATTGTAAAGTTTTATGTTGTTGACCAAGGATGGTCAAAGATGAATGTAATTGAAATATTTTATTATTTAATAATTAAAACAAGAGACACCTACCCAAAGAGGAACATTGAAGAGTGTTCAATGACCCACTAGGAGGAATGATCTGGTGTAGAAGAACAAAATGACAAATGGTAGCAACAACATTCACTTTCTGGTTGTTGCAGGAGGAAACTTCCCTATAATTCTGGTCATGTTCCCAAGAAAATAGGAACTGAGTAGGTGGATCATTAAATTACAAAATTGAACCAAAGACCTAAGAAAGCATATATATACCATCAAATGAGCAGGAGGCTCACTAGATTATATAGATTAGAACTTGTGGATTGTTGGAAACTGAAAATCTAGGCACACAAGAGGAAATTCGATGAGGGGAAAGCTAAAGTGAATTGCTAATAATTTTGACTACAAGTGTGATTGCTAAGTTACGAAGAGGAAAATATAGGCTTCTACACAGTATCTTCATCCCGATGGTTCAGTGAACGGGATCGAGGGTCCTAAAGCAAGTAATCTTGGCTGCTTTCAGGAGCCAGTTGGGAGGAACGATCTTATTTGGATGTTTGTCCTCCTTGAAAGTTAACAAGTTCTATGTTGTTCTGGATTTTTATCTTTAAAAATTTTTTCTCTTATATTCTGAAAGATTTCATGAATCTCAAAAATTTCTAAACTAATATTTTATTTCTAAATAAGATAGAAAATTTTATTCCTATAGATAAAAGGGGAGAAATGAATTTTACTGCATAAATAGTTTTCATAGTAGAATCTATAGATTATCCTTTATTATTATTTAAACAAAGAATCATATATAGTTTTGCCTAGTATTACATAATATACATATATAATAAACAATTAGTATTCCTTTAGTTTTCTTTAAAACCATTGCAAAATTAACCAAAAGGTTAAAAATAGAGTTATCATCATTTTAGCCAAACAATGAACCTCTTTTTCAGTTAGGGTTGCTCTTTTTCTTAAACACTGTAAATCCCCCAAACTCTATACCAAAAATAACATATATAATCTAAAAACA
The DNA here is from genome assembly GCA_001517045.1 of Pseudotsuga menziesii. Lineage (NCBI taxonomy): Eukaryota > Viridiplantae > Streptophyta > Pinopsida > Pinales > Pinaceae > Pseudotsuga > Pseudotsuga menziesii. The sequence continues at coordinate 49,615 of LPNX010598949.1, read as the reverse complement.
CAAAGGCTTCCATCCAAGGTTCGAAACCCTTAAAAGTGAAATACATATTAATAATTTACTCAATATACAATTTACACATTTGAAAGGCTTATTGTTTTAGAAATTTACTCAGTATCAATCTCACAACCTAAAGGCTTATCGTTTTTCCAAATATGATTTAGGGTTAACCTTTCACATAAAAAAATGAAATATTTCAATATAACCATAAACTCAAACTAAAACCCCTTTATAATAACTTTAATGCAGGCCAAGGGTTTGAATCCTGTAAGGCTCAATTACCCAGTAATTTATAAAAAAATAAAAACCTACAGTAAAACCACCTAATATAGGACTTAATATCAACGAAGGAAGGCCATGATTATTTATAACTGGCATGGAATCCTCTTAAAAAAATAATTTACACAGCTGTTAGCCAAGCACATACAAACCCTTTTTACATAATATTAAAATAGTATATCATTTACACAGAACAACCTGAAAGCCATAAAATAGTTTAAATTCTAATAAACGATTTAAAACACTATGTCAGTGTAGTATCAACAAATTCGAAGGGTTTTAAAAAAAATTCTTCTACCTATTTAATAAATGAAACATCTTTTATATAGAACAATACTGAAGGTGAAAACATGTAAAATAATATTATTAAACCATACACAGAGTAGAACCAAGAGAGATTCGAAGACTTAAAACAAAAAAGTTGTAACAATTTTCCATAAACCCTCCTAAAAATCATACAATAAATATCCTCAAGAAACCACATTACAACTTCCCCACATAATCCATGGTCTGTAGAAAGGGGATTTAATATATATGAAACTGTTTAAAACCTTAGCATTTAGCCCCGAGGCTTTCTGAAACAATTTTTTTATCTCTTATAGTAACACCGTGGAGGAAAAACATAAGAGAAATTACCATAAGAATGGAAGGCCTTGTATGAACCCTTGTAAACATCCAAATGAAGCCAAACCAAAAAGAGAAACAGTGTTCCATCTTTCCTTTCACACCATCAAGGAACATAGTGTTCTAGGCTCATAGGTATTACCAGAACCATTGTCGACGCTAAACCCCAAGCGGTACACACCAAGCTTCATAATCTATGAGTATCCATGCTAGTCAAACATTACGTAGAAGTTAAACTATGAAAAATTTGGCATTCGACATTAAAATAAATAATGAAATAAATTGTTGTAAACTAAAAAAGAAGATGAATTGTGCAAAGGGGAAATGTTTTACCTCAGTGAAGATTTATCTGCGAAGGAGTAGGTGAAGACTGTGAAATCTGTAAGGTAAACCTGTCTTGACCAAGAGCAGCAAATACATTGTAGTCATTTCATTGTTGTAGGGGAGTTCATGTGGTCAAAATGTTGGAAGGGACAAGAGCCTTCAGCTCTCCCCACCAACCCACAACTACAAAGAATAATGTAGAAGACAAGACCCTTTTATTTTTATGTTAAGGTTTAACCCGTTTTCACAGCTAGAAAGAACCATGAATCCCATTCACGTGGGAACTTTAAATTTCTACAAATACCTTCACATGAAGCTTTGTATTCAAACCCATTTCTCTATAGTTTAAAACATTTTCAATCATATGACCTTTTTCATGGTAGTTCAAGCATAGTATAATTGACCGGTTCACTTTTGTAGTCCCAAAATCATCGTTGGACCCTTAGTACCCCTTAATCCATGTTAGAGTCACCTTAGTGCTTGCCACCTTAGTTTCTTTAGTTGGTTTAGGGTTTAATGGATGGTGCTATCCTTTTATGTGAAACACCTACAAAAATACGTTTTCATTGATGTGTTAGATTATAGAAGCTAAATAATACCTTTAGCCTGTAACCCTAGCAATGGAATAGAGTTAGTAAGTAGATGGTTGAAAGAGTTAAAAACATAACGAATCTATACAATTTATGCACACAAACTGTAACTTACGACAAAGAAGACATGATACTTCAACAATTGAAACCAATTATTTTATCATAAGTCTCAAAATTTGTATCTTAGTAGAATATCATATGAATATTCTATGCAGTGATCTTATTCAAGTTTTTAGGTATCAGTTTTCACATAAGTTTGTCATTATAAGCTAAGTCTTAAGTTTAATTTTAGGATGTAGGGTTTATTTTATTTAGGTATTTTCCTGTTCTATACCTTTTGTAAAACAAATTTTTTAATTATGGAATTTCAGAGTTGTTACATCCATCCTCCCCTCATATCCTCTCCTCTCTCATCCCCTCATCTACTCTCCTCCCCCTCCCTCATCCACTCCTCCCTCCTCCTCTCATCTCCTTCATGCCCCTCCTCTCCATGTCTACTACTCCACTTCCCATTCCATTCTCTCCATCTCTGTCTCCTCCCACTCGAACTCTGCCGCATATGCCTCCCTCTCCCCATCCTTCCTCCTCTCTTCCATTACCTAGTACCCCCCGCCCCTCATTACCTCCTCCTTTCCCTCACCCCATCCTCCTCCTTCACCTTCCCTTCCACCTCATTCTCCCAATCCCCTCACCCACTATCCTACGCTCCTTTCCTCCAAATTTCCTCCCACTCCGACAATATGACCACCTTCCCCCTTCACCTCCTCCCTTCTCTCCTCATCCCCCAATATCCCTCTCCCCTCCTCCTCTCCCTATCCTCTCCCCATGCAAATATCCCCCCTCCTTCCTTAATTCACCTCGCCCCTCCTGTAACTCTTTTTTCCTCCTCCCCTCCTCCCCTCCTCCCATATCCTTCCTCTTTCCTTTCCCACCCAACCCCACCTCTCTCAAACCTCCTCCTCCAGTTCCTCCACTCCCTTCTATCCACCCCTTCTCCCTTAACCTCCTACTCCTCCTCCTCCTCTACCTCAACCTTCCTAACACTCTCATCCAACTCTTATGTCTCCTTGTTTCCCCCTCCTCCTCCCCCTGACCCTCCCTTCTTCACCCCATCACAAATGTTTCCCAATCATTCCTACCCTCTTCCTCTCCCTTCTCTCCCATTCAAACCCCACCCCCATTCTCCCCTCATATCCCCTCTACTCCTCACTCTTCCCTCCTCACCTCCTCCACTCTCCTCCCCCTTCCCACCACCTCCACCTTTATCACCTCCCACTCCCCCTCTTTCCCAAACTTTTCCCCTATACTTCACACACCCCCTCATCCCCCCTTACTCCTCCACCTCCCCTGCCTTCTTCTCCACCTACCTACTGACCCGTATACCTCCAACCACTATTACATGCTCCTAATCCATCCCTACCCTTCCTCCTCCCACTTTAGTATCCTCTCCCACACCCTTAGTATCCCCTCCTCCATCATCATCTCCTACCCTCATGCCCTTCACCCTCCCATCTCTTCCCCTTCCATAGCCCCATTTCTTCCTCTACCCCCTCCCCCGCTTAGTTTCCAATCCCCTCCCACTAAAATCCTAATCCATAACACCCTCCTCCTCCCCCTCCTTCCCCCCTTCCCTTCCCCCCCCCCCCTCCCTCCTCCCCCATTTCCCCTCCATCCACCTCCTCCTCCTTATCCACCTCTTAACTTATTTCTTCGACCCCATCTACCTCTCCTTATCCTCCTCCTATTCTCCTTAGCCTCCCATCCTACTTTACTAATCCCTCCCTTCCTCCACCTCCTTCCACCTAAAACCCCCCTCCTACCCTCCTGTAATACCCCCTAAATTAATAATGATTAATTTTGCCAAAAAATACTTTCATTAGTATTTTATTATTCTTTGATAGGAAATTTAAGAATAGAACATTTTGTAATAAGACATTCCTTATTAATAAAATATGTTGAGGAAAACAAAAGTGGAAGTAGTTGTTGAAAGAGTGTTCGCTGACCCACAGGAGGGAAATGATAAGTGGTTGAGACCACTGAGTCAAAACTTGAGATGCAGGAGGCATCATCCCCAAAAATTAGGTATGCACTCCTAGTTGAGTTTCTAAAGAGTAGGAGGCTCATAAATGACCAAGTCCTAGGAAAAATACTGTTTAATAGTATGTCCATGAGAAGCAGGAGGCTAGAATTGGACGGGGATTAACATATGTGTAATTCTAGAGATGGAGGATTAAGATATTTTTCTCTTGTGGTTCAACGAAAAGGATTGGGGGTTCTGGAGAAAGTAATTTGATTGCTCTAGGAGTTGGTTAGGAGGAACAACTTCTCCACTTTTGTTTTTCTAGCATTGGTTCCAGGTTCCTACTCTATTTTTCTTATGACTAATTCTAGTTACAGTAGGATGTGTATGTGAAATGTTTATGTACAGTAACATATCCAGGTAGTAGGATTCTATATTACTGTAGAAAAAATATCCATGTTTCTCTGACATATATTATATATGTACAATGTTATTACTATAGTGATTAATAACTTGTTCTAAACAGAAGTTGGTAGAACTCGTTGTTGTTGATATAGTTTCGAATCCAATACTTGAAGAATTTAGAATTCATGATTCTGTATATAATGGATTGAATCCTCTCTTTCTTTTTAAAAATGTACCATGTATTCCTACTTTTAACTGAGCTTTGTATGTTCGTATCGTTTCCTCTCAACCTAATTATGCTTATTGAATGTGGACTGAGTCTGTGATGTTGTTATAGCGTAGATCTGTCTGCAGATATCATAGAGAAGAGAGTGTGTTATTTATGATTGATTAATTAAATAAAGAACAGAATTCTACTTTGCAATTGTTTTGATCTTTTAATACATTTTTTTTCGTTAACTAGAAGTATAGATTTTCAATCCCCTATGTGTATATGTGTAAATCAAAATAAAATTGAGGCATTTGAGATCGAATATGTCTATGTGAAGTGTTATACAAGGAATTGATGCTTTCACTGATCAATTCAGCGAATATTACAGAAAGTTAAAGAACTTTTATCTTCGACATATTTATAGTTGAAATTGAATTTCACAAACAGAACATGTGCCTGAGTTAATCCTAAACAAATCGCCATACATCGTGCAGTGGAGATCGATCTTGGAGAATATCGATGGTGATAAGGACATTTCGTAGGATAAAGAGAGAGGAATATATAGGAGGGGTTGGGCTGCAAAATCAAAAGTGATCGTTGGAAATTAAGATCAAGATCTACGACCGAGATCGATCATGGAATAGATTGATGGTCGAGAGCGATTTCGCCGGGAGATGTTGCAAGTTTTGAAAAAAATTTGATGTGTGTGAAATATTTATGGAATGCACTTCATATTTTTTAAATTCCACTGTTGATTTGGTGGGGACACTGATTGGACGATCAACAAGACATTTCGTTTATTCAACTAGCAAGTTGATTAACAACAGAGAGCGGGCATGAAATTTTTTTATCCAAAGGATTTTGTTACAGGATTGAGTCTGCTTGAGTGAGTTATACGTCGATCTGCAAAGAAATTAGATCAACAGTAATGATTAAATCCACAAAAGAGATCAACGGTTTATAGAAGTTACAGAAGGAAAAAAAAAAAAGACAAGGAAGAATGTTGAGTTCTGATTCCTGAGTTTTGCAGTGGAAAGTTGAGATGTGGAACACGGAAAGTCAAGGATTAAGTAAAATGGAACTTGGATTTTCTGAGATTAGATTTTTGCATCAAATCCAGATCAACGGTTAAGGTTGATTTCGCAAGTATTAACGGTGTGGAAAGCATATGTAGAATACAAAACAAGAAAAGTCAAGGATTAAGTTAACGAAACTTGGAGTTTCCAAGATTTGATTTCTGCATCAAATCAATATTGGCAATCAAGGTTGATTCCATAAGGATCAACGATACAGAAATAATATGCAGAATGCAGAATGCAGAAATTCAAGGATTAAGTTAATGGAACTTGGATTTTTTGAGATCCAATTTTTGCATCAAATCAAGATTGACGGTCAAGGTTGACTAGGCAAGGATCAACGGTGCGGAAAGCATATGTGAAATGCCGAAGGCAAAAAGTGGTCAAACGAAGGTATCGATTTGTTGGTTTCCCGATTTTTGAGTTTCACAATAAAAGGAGGAAGGCATAAAATTTAGTTCAGTGTGGAAATGCCTAATATGGTTGTAGAGTGTATCTGTCAATGGAGGAATGACTGTTACAGTGATCTCTAAGCCTAAGAATGAATGTACAAGGATGAACATGACCCATGACTGTGTTGAAAGAGATATTAAAGATAACTTTTAAATTATTTTGCATGATTCTCTGGGTATGGGTATGTGACATTGGTTTTTCTCGAGTTAAGACAATGAGGACCATTTCATATGGCCAGGGTTATGCTTTAAGCTCTCTCTATTTTGTTTGTAATGCATCATAATAGTTAGTTTTTTTTTAAAATATGTATGAAGATATATGGTTATGGAATTTTTTTTATATTTGAAATTTGAGGTATGTTACATATGGTATCAGAGCATGGTTTTAGCAGTAGACTGGAATAGGCTCCACACAAAACTGCTATAGAAAACAACAAACTAACTCATGTTTATTTTTTCTTGAAAAGTCTCTTACACACAGCAAGGAGAAGTACAAATATATTTGCAGGAAATATGGAAGATGTGGGAATGTCTTCAGAAGAGGAACGTCACCCAGAACAACATTTAAATAATGAAGAGGGTAATATAAGGGATGGAGAGTTGTGGGTAGATCTAAATGAAAGTTGAGAAAATAAAATTGAATTAAAAAGGATTGTTGATGAACTGATATCTTAATTAAGTAAGGTTAAGGAAGATAATGAGGGAATTATGAAGGCTCAAGAAGAACTAAACACTATCTTGTTAGAAAAAATACATAATGAATAAAAAGATAAAGATAAGGATTTTGAACAGGAACTGCCTAAAACTGCCTCGTACAATAAACGTAAGGGTAGTAAGCTAGAGTTTTCCAGCCATAACCCCGACACTTCAAGTGAAGATTCAATTAAACATCACAGAAAAAATCAAGAGTCAAGTGAAAGCAGTGATGAAAATAAAAAGAATAAAAAATACAGATCCTATTAGGAAATCTCTAAGGAGTTCAAGAAAATTAAACCACCCATGTTTAATGGGGAAATTGAGAAGGGCAAGGAGGTAGATGCTTGGTTATTTGGTATGAAAAAGTACTTCCAGATATATAATTACTCAGATGAGTTGAAAGAGAAAATGACCATTTATAATCTGACTGGAAAGGCATATATATGGTGGAAATACATAAAAAAAGTTAAGGGTATAAAAGAAAGGTATGTAACCTAGAAATATTTTAAGAAAATTTTTAAAAGAAGATATTTATCTGAACAGTATTATGAAGAAAAATATAAGGGTTTTTATGAACTAAGGTTAGGGGCCATGACAATGAAAGAACTCTGTAGTAAGTTCCTAAGCTTACTTCGCTTTGTCCCCTACATAATTGATGATAAGCCTAAGATACATCGGCTCCTCAGCTATTTTCCCCTTATGTTCAAAGAACAGATTGAATATGACAGTCCAAAGACATTAGAGGAAGTGATGAAGAAGGTGAACTTCTGTTATGACTAAAACAAGAATAAAAGAGAAAGTATACCAACTTGGAATAATTAAAGGCCAAATAATTTTGATTCTAAAAGAAAACAAAATAAGTTCCACAAAAACATGGGAAATAATCATAGAGTGTATTAGGGTAACAATTACAAAGGTTTTAAACCTCAATATTCTGCAGTACCCTCCATTGTTCTTATTAAAAACCCAACACAAAAAGAACTCTTAAAATGTTGGGAGTGTGGAGAGCCACAATACTTTAAATATTGTCTATCAAGGAAACACAAGTTTAATGTTCATTCTATCCAGGAAGTAGTTACAGTTGGGGATATGGCCAAAAGCATGCCTAGAATCTATGCTACACTAGAAAATCAGCAAGCAGACCACCAAACTTCCATGGTCGAAATTGAAGTTATGATAAATAATCAACCTATCTCTATCTTAATTGATCCAAGAACAAGCCTGATTTATATTTCACCTAGAGTAGTTGATTTATGCAATTTGGTACCTGAAAATTTTGTTAATTCATGGCTAGTACAGTTAGCCACATGTACAAAAATAAATGTTACTAGTATTGTTAGAAATTTTAAGATAATGTTGAATGATTTCCTTACACGTGTGAATGTAAATATATTACCTTTAGGATCTTTTGATATGTTAATAGGAATGGATTGGATTGAAGAGAATAAATTTTTTCTAAATTGTTTTGAAAAAACATTTACATCTATTGATAATAATGGAAATAATATAAAAGTGAAAGAAATTCCTAGGAAGGTAACCATAAGAGAAATCAGTACTATGTAAATGAAGATATCAGTGAGAAAAGGATGTGAAGTATTCATAGTGTATATAATGAATGATAAAAAAAATGATATGAAACATAAACTTAAGACATGCATGTTTTAAAGGAGTTCAAAGATATATTTTAGGAAGAAGTCCCTAGAATCCCTACAAAAAGGGATATATACTTCATAATTGATCTTATACTTGGAGATGTACCAGCATTTAAAGCTCCGTACCGAATGAACATAATCGAACTCACATAACTAAAATCACAATTACAAGAACTTATCGATAAAAAGTAAATTCGACCAAGTGTGTCTCTCTTGGGAGCACCTGTCTTGTTTGTGAAAAAATAAATACGGTACACTAATATTATGTATAGATTATAGGTAGCTAAATAAAATGACTATTACCCACTTCCCGAGATAGATGATCTATTTGATCTGTTCCACAGAGAAACTATCTTTTAAAAGATATATTTAAGGTCGAGTTACCATCAAGTACGAATAAAGGATGAATATATTTTTAAAACAACATTTAGGACCCGTTACAGTCACTATGATTTTGTCGTAATGCCCTTTTGTTGACAAACACACATTTTTCATTCATGTATTTAATGAACAACATCTAAAGTAACTATTTGGATAAATTTGTGGTTGTCTTCATTGACGACATATTAATAATGAACAAGAACATGAAGAACATCTGAAAATAGTTTTACAAGTATTAAGAGAACAACAACTTTATGCAAAGTTCAGTATGTGACTTTTCAAAGACAAGATTCAGTACCTTGGACACATAGCGTCCAAGGAGGGAATCTCAGTCGGCCAAGATAAGGTAAAGGCCATCATGGAATGGTCGGTTCCTAAAATTGTATCTGACAACATATCACTTATGGGAATCACTAGATACAATAGGAATTTTAGAGAAGGATTTTTATAAGATTTCCTACTCCATAAATTCCTTACAAAAGAAAGGAAAAAAATTTTAGTGGACTAAAAAGTGCAAGGAATTTTTTAACAAATTAAAACACCTATTAACCACTGCCCTGATCTTAAAAATTGTTGACCCATTCAAGTATTTCATCGTATGTACCGATGCTTTCAACGAAGGGTTAGGTGGAGTTTTACTACAAGACAATTATGTGGTAGCTATCAATCTCAAAAACTAAAAGATCATGAGAAGAATTATGCGATACATGATCTAGAACTTGCTTCTATAATTCACGCCTTAAAAATGTGGTGACATTACTTAATTGAGAGAAATTTCTTACTTATGTTAGGAAACATAAGCCGTAAATATTTATTTGATCAATAGAATTTGAATGCAAGACAAGCCAGATGGTTGTCCTTTCTAAGCGAGTATGAATTCTAAATAAAACATATAAAGCGAAAGGAAAATAAATTAGCAGATGCTTTAAGTTGTCATGCAAATTTACTGTGTGCAAGCTGTAGCTACGAATTTGATCTAGGAGGTCAGATTTTAAGTATTGGAAATTATGATGGGAAATATTAGAGTTAAAAAGAAAAGACTGCTAAAAATGAACAAGAACAAGTAAAAATAGACTTTAGCCTAAACCATCAAGGACTATTGTTGTATAAACAGAGGCTATATATACCGAACATAAGAGAAATTAAATTGAAATTCGTGGATGAACTACATAAAAGACCATACTTGGGGCACCCAGGATATCAAAAAAATAATCACCTTGATCAAAAAAGACTTCTTTTGGTCCAAACATAAAGAAGGAAGTGGCTTAATACTAAGCTCGCTGCCTTGAATGTCGACAAGTTAAAGCAAAGCATAAACATCCCGTAGGATTGTTGTAGCCACTACACATTCTAGAATGGAAGTGGGAGACCATGAATATGGATTTCATCACCGGATTTCCCAAGAATTTCACACAACATTATTCCATCATTGTTTTGGTTGACAAATTAAGCAAAGTAACTCATTTTGTACCTGTCAAATATACCTACAAAGTTGTAAATATTGTAGACATATTCAGGTTACATGGTGTATCGAAGGTAATTGTCTCGGATAGAGACACGAAGTTTACAGGTAACTTCTAGAAATCCTTTAACCCAGTTAAATTTTAGTACTACATATCATCCACAAATGGATGGGAATACTGAAAGGGTAAACCAGGTTCTAGAGGACATGATAAGAATGTATGTTATGGATGAACCAGGTAATTGGAAAGACTACCTACATGTTGAATTTGCTTATAACAATAATTTCCAAGTTTCAGCAACTATGAGTTCATTTGAAATTTTATATGTACGTAAGTGTAATACTCCAATCTCATGGAGAATCCCTATTGATAGATTAATGTTAGGACCTAATTTATTAGAAGATATGGAACTAACCGTGAAACATGTACAACAAAACCTAAAGGATGCCCAGGATAGGAAGAAAAGTTATGCTGACTTAAAAATAACTCCTAGAGAGTTCCAAGTGGGTGATCATGTTTACATAAAGGTAAATCCCAAGAAAAGTACCTTGAGATTGGGAAAGTACAAGAAATTGGCACCTAGGTAATGCGGGCCATTTGAAATTCTAGCTAAAGTAGGGTCAGTTGCATACCAGTTAGCCCTAACACACAATATTAAAGTACAAAATGTGTTTCATGTTTCTATATTGAAAAGATATGTTCATGAATTTTCTCATGTGATTTATTGGAATGTAATCCAGGTAGAACCCGAGGGAGAGTTCCAAGTGGGACAGAAGCGCATTCTCGATAGGAGAGAACGTTTACTATGGAACTGTACCATCAGAAACATAAAGGTGTAATGGAAGCACCTTAGTCTGGAAGAAGCTACTTGGGAGATGGAAAGTAATATGCATGAGGCATATCCAGACTTATTCCAAGAGGTTGACATGGATGAATAAAAGAAAAAGTTATAACACCGAGGACGATGTTATCTTTTAAGGGGAGTTGTATGTAATACCCCTGACTTAATAATTATTAATTCTATTGGAAAATACTTTGATTATTATTTTATTATTGTTTGACAGGAAAGTAAAGAATAGAACACTTTTTAATAAAACATTCCTTATTAATAAAAGATGCTAAGGAAAACAAAAGTTGAAGTAGCTATTGCAAGAGTGTTCACTAACCCACAAGAGGGAAATGGCAATTGGTAGAGATCACCGAGTGAGAACTCGAGATGCAGGAGGCATCATCCCCAAAAATCTGGTTTGCACTCCTAGTTGAGTTGGTAAAGAGAAGGAGGCTCATAAATGACCAGGTCCTAGGAAAAATAATATTTAATAGTATGTCAATGAGCAACAGGAGGCTAGCATTGGATGAGGATTAACATATGTGTAATTCTAGAGATGGTGCTTTAATATATTTTTATCTTGTGGTTCAGAGAACAAGCTTGGGGGCTCTGTAGCAAGTAATTTGGTTGCTCTGAAAGTTGGTTGGGAGGAACAACTTCTCCACTTTTTTTTTTGAAGCATTGGTGGCAGGTTCCTACTCTGTTTTTCTTATTAATAATTCTAGTTACAGTAGGATGTGTATGTGAAATGTTTATGTATAGTTACATCTCCAGGTAGTAGGATTCTGCATTACTGTAGAACAAATATCCATGTTTCTCTTAAGTATATTAGATCTATACAATGTTATTACTGTAGTGATTAATAACTCATTCTGAGCATAAGTTGGTAGAACTGGTTGTTGTTGATATAGTTTCGAATCCAATACTTGAAGAATTTAGAATTCATGATTCTGTATATAATGGATTGAATCCTTTGTTTATTTTAGAAAATGTATCATGTATTCCTACTTTTAATTGATCTTTTTCTATTTGTATCATTTTCACTCGACCTAATTATGATTATTGAATGTGGACTGATTCTGTAATGTTGTTATAGCTTAGATATGCCTATAGAGTGCATAGAGTAGAGAGTGTGTGATTTATGACTGGTTAATTGAATAAAGAATAAATTTCTACTCTACAAGTGTTTTGATATTTTTATACCTTTTGTTTAGTTAACCAGAAGTATATATTTTCAATCCCCTATGTGTATATGTGTGACTCGAAATCAAATTGAGGTGTGTGAGATTGAATCTGTCTGTGTGAAGCATTACAGAAGGAATTGATTGTTTCACTGATCAATTTAGTGAATATTATAGAAAGCTAAAGAACTTGTATCTTCGACAGATTTAAGGTTGAAATCAAATTTTGCAAAGAGAAGGTGTGCCCGAGTTAAGCTTAAACAAATCGCCATATATCGTATGGTGGAGATCGATCTTGGAGAAGATCGACAATAATAAGGACATTTCATTGGAGAAAGAGTGAGGAAGATGTGGGAGGGGTCAGGCTATGAAATCAGAAGTAATCGCTGGAAATTAAGATTGAGATCTACAACCAGGATCGATCATAGAATAAATCAATGGTACACACTAATTTCGATGGGAGAAGTTGTGGGTTTTGAAAAACTTTTGATGTGCACAAAATATTTATGGAATGTAATTCATAGTTTTTAAATTTCATCGTTGATTTGGTGGGGACACTGATTGGATGATCAACAAGCCATTTCATTGATTCAACTAGCAAGTTGATTAACAACAGAGAGCGAGAGAGAATTTTTTTTATCCAAAGTATTTTGTTATAGGCTTGAGTTTTCCTGAGTGAGTTAGACGTTGATCCACAAAGAAATCATATACATGGTCATGGTTAGAGCCGCAAAATTTATCAATAGTTTATAGAAGTTATAGAAGGTAGAACACAGAAAACATGAAAAAAGACAAGGCAGAATGTTGAGTTATGATTCCTGAGTTCTATGGTGGAAAGGCAAGATGTGGAACGCGAAAAAGTCAAGGATTAAGTCAAATGAAACTTGGAGTTTCTGAGATCCAATTTCTGCATCAAATCTAGATCGACTGTCAAGATTGATTCTGCAAGGATCAACAGTGAAAAAAACATATGCAGAATGCAGAACACTGAAATTAAAGGATTAAGTTAATGAAACTTGGAGTTTCTGAGATCTGATTTCTACATCAAATCAAGATCGACGGTCAATTTTGATTCTACAAGGATCAATGGTGCATAAAGCATAGCTGGAATGAAAAATGCTAAAAGTTAAGGATTAAGTTAACATAACTTAAAGTTTTCAAGATCTAATTTCAGCATCAAATCAAGATTGACAATCAAGGTTGATTCTGCAAGGATCAACTATGCGGAAAGCATATGTAGAATGTAGAAGGATGAAAGTGGTTAAATGAAGGTATCAATTTGTTGGTTTACTAATTTTTGAGTTTTGCAGCGAAAGGTAGAAGGAAAAAAATTTAGTTCAGTGTGGAAATGACTAATATGGTCGCAGAGTGTATATGTTGATGGTGAAATGACTATTACAGTGGTCTCTAATCCTAAGAATAAATGTACAAGGATGAACATGACTCTTGAATGTGTTGAAAGAGATAGTAAAGATAAGTTTAAATTATTCCACATGATACTCAGGGTATGGGTACGTGACATTGGATTTTCTAAGGTTTAGGAAATGAGGATCATTTCATATGGCTAGGTTTGTGATTTAAACTCTCTATTTTTTTTTAATTTCTCATACAATTAGGTATTTTATTAATATGTCTAAAGATATATGGTTATGGAATTTTTTTTATATTGAAATTTTAGGTATGTTACACCTCCTTTCCCTATTGATGCATCCTTTGCTTCCTCTACCTCCCCACCCCCTATGCACCCTCCCCCTCATTTTCCTTCTATGTCTCCTGCTCTCCCTTTTCCCTTTTCCTACCCCCCCCTCCACATACCTATCTTACTCATAGTCCCCTTCCT
>LPNX010598949.1:6482-19956 GCA_001517045.1 Pseudotsuga menziesii | reverse complement strand
CCCCTAAACCTCCAATCTCTTTCACCCCCACGCCTCCCACCCTTACCCCCTCTTTCCTCCTCTCCTCCCTTCCCGTCCCCTCCACCTCCCTCCCCCCTCATCTCCTCTCCTTCATTGCTCTTCTCCCCAATGGCTCATCCTCCTAGTCTACCACCTCCTTCCCTCGTTTTCCTCCGCTACCCCCTCCACCCTCCTCTCCTCATCCCATCTCCTAACCCTCCCCTCCTTCCCTCCTTGTCTCCCCAAAACCTCCCCTTCAAACTTTATGCCCTCCTTCCCCACCTCCACTCCCTCCTCCCTTCCTCCCCTCTCCTCTCCCTTCCCACCCTATCCAATTCACCTCTATTCCCTCCCGCTCCTTCTTACTTCCAACTTCCCATCCACAACCCGCCTTCCTTCGCCCCCATCCCACCTCCTCCTCGGTCTCCTCTCCCAACTACCTCCTTAAACTCCTTCCTCCTTAAACTCCTTGATCCCCGTCCCCAATCCCCTTCCTATCCTTTCCCATTTTCCACCTACACCTACCTCCACATCCCCTATCCCTCCCCATCCCCTACCGAGACCCTAAACCTCCAATCTCTTTCGCCCCCACTCCTCCCCGTCCTTACCCCCTCCACACCTCCCCTCTTTGTCCCCTCCCTTCCCATCCTCCCCTACACACCCCAGCTCCGTACCACTTCCACCCTCCTCATTTCTCCGTTGTACCTCCTCCCCTACCCCCATTTACTCCTATTCCTCCTTCTCTCCCCTTTATTGTCCTACCACCATTGTAGTTATGCATTAACAAGTCTTATAATGAACTTAAATAAGTACATCAAGAAACCATAAACGTAGTGAACAAATTAGAAAATTTTAATAACAAAGTAAAGTATCAAAAATAAAAACAACTTTATTATATAATTAAATTGAAACTCAATCAACATAATATCAAAAACTCAATAAATATAGATACATAAAACAAAATTAATTTTTTTTTTTAATGAAAACTCAAAATCATTATATATATAATTAATTAATTTACATGTATAATTAACTAAAATAATATAAATATTTTGACTAAAATAATTATAATTATATTTAATAAAAAAAAACAATTAAAATAAACTTTACTACTCTATTAACACAATCAAGCCCATTAGACACTAACATCAATAAACTAATTTACATTGGGTATGGTATACCCACATGGTTACTAAATAAATGAGTACAGTTGAGCTTTAATCCTGTTTTCAGAACAATTTTTTACTTCTTTTGTATAAATTATAACAAATAACAAATAAAAAATAAAATGTTAAATAGCAAAATAAGTTTGATTTTAAATAATGATAAATAAAAATCATTACAACACTAATATTTATATATAATAGAATAGAATAAAATAAAATGATGAACACAACCGAACATAATGATGGACATTGATAAACTACTTTTCATTCTTGTAAAAGAATGCACATGAACTTCCTTTTGCTTTCCCGCTATGGATAAACAGTTTACTCTGGTAAAAAACGATGAAACGTATCTTTGAATGCTATTTTCTCCTTTTAAGTTGACACAATATGAATTGAATTTTCTCAGTAAATTTCAAATATAATTTATTTAAATGATAAGTTTAAATAATTCCAAATATCCGCTGAGAGAGCTGTTGAAAATCATTACAACAGTAGTATTTATATATAATATAACAGAATAAAATAAAATAACGAAGAAAACCGAACATAACGGAAAGGACGTCGTAAATGCTACTTATAGACAAAATTGGATGGGTTTGGAATTTAGGATTTTACCTTTTATAAATTTCACTACAACACTTTTCGATTTTAGGTTTTCACTTAATCAATTCGGAAAAACCTATGCATGAACATGCTACACTGTAAAAATGTATCCAGACACATTACACACTCTAAATTTACACTGGATCGAAAAATGTATGCATTAACACACTACACTGTAGAAACGTATCCAATGTATTGGGACACAGATTACACTGTAAATTTCCCTGAAATGCAACTGTTAAAACAATTGGATGTCCTATGTTTTAGAGTTTTTTTTATACTATAAATCTATGTATAGATTTGATGGAGAATGAGCACAGCAACCAGTCATCCAACAAACAAAATCAAATAACTATTAATTACAATATGGAAATCAAACCAAG
This sequence comes from Pseudotsuga menziesii, assembly GCA_001517045.1. Lineage (NCBI taxonomy): Eukaryota > Viridiplantae > Streptophyta > Pinopsida > Pinales > Pinaceae > Pseudotsuga > Pseudotsuga menziesii. Next base: position 17,801 of record LPNX010598949.1, on the reverse strand, counting down.
AATGATGAAAACTAATCACCAGTTTGAGAAGCCAAATTTCATTGAGATATCACTGCACACCATGACGTTGGTGGGACTTATCCCCAATATTGTACAGTTCTGTAATTTTGCTTGTTATAGTACAATACAAGACATCAGATAAACTCCAAGAAGAATATCTATAAACCCTAACAAAGTTCAATAATGAAACATATGCAGAGAGTTTAAATGTCCATGACATGCAACTATTAAAAATAATTGGATGGCTTATGGTTTAGGGTTTAGTCATCCTAGACTCTAAAATTTCATGGAGAACGAACTCAGCAACGAGTCATGTAATTCTGTCTACCTCCCACCAATATGAGATGCCAAAGCTGAACAAGATATCACTACACACCATGCATGTATGTGCCGCTGCTCATCCCCAATTTTCTACTCTCTCCCCCTCCCTCTCAGTTATCAATACAAGACATAAAGAAGAAACTCCATTAAAAACAAGGAGAGACTCTTGACATTTTATCAGCAGGGATATCCCAACGGTAAAATCAAGATCCATGATTCAATGAATGTAGTACCCTTATGCTTTAATATCGATTTGGTTTTAGAAACTCTCATATATTCCATATCATCATTTTTATACAATTTAAAATCTTTTCTGTCGGTCGATTGCCTCAACGGTAAAATCATGATCTCTGATTCAATGAATCTAGCCTTATGCTTTAATTATGAGCTTGCTTTAAATCTGAGTTTGTTTTTTCAATGAATCTCATCATGCTTATAAGCGGACAAAATGAAATCTCTTCTCTATAAAGAATTTTATGATCCAACGGCTATATATCAATCTTCCATCCGATCATGTTGATTGGAAAAAGTTTCAAAATTCGAATTGCCTATCCAATAAAGCAAAGATTTTAGAGGTGTTTGAAGGCTTTTTAATTAATTTACTTTTTTAATATTTTAAAATATGTAGTAGTAAAAGTTAAAGTTCAAATTTTCTATAGATTATAAGTTAGCCCATTTTCCATATTTTATAAAATTTACTAATCATTCGTATATTAAATGTTAATATTTAGTTTTATCTTCTTTTTACTTAAAAAATTAGCTTAAATTAAATTAAATTTATTTGATAATAATTTATTTTTTATTTTCTAAAATTTTATCAGAAGAGCAGTGACCCTTTATTTAATTGCCTCAACGAGAGGACATAAATATAAAGGAAGGAACAAAAGCTGGCTGAAGAGGTCGGTCGAGTCCTATTCTCTTCTATCAATCGATTTTCTTGCTTATTCTTATGAGAGGAGACTTCCCAAGATCGGGCAGGGCCAAGCCAAGTGGGTCTACGGCCCTGGTGTTCTGGATGGATGTGGCCTGCTTGGGAGAAAAGGAGTGAAGTCAGACATCTAAATCAAAGGAGATGATCTTCCAATCTGATATTTTAGAATACATTTAAAGAATCTGATATTTTAGAATACATTTAAAGAATAATCATAGTCATGTAGTGATTATTTTCCAAAATATATTTAATTCGATTTTCTTGAAATATATAATGGATGGGTTATCTAATATTGTGATCATTTTTCACAAATATATTCAATTTAATTTTCTTAAAATGTATAATAGTTGGGTCATGTTTTAATGACAACAACCATATATTAATCAAATATAGAATGTACAATTTGATTTTAATTTAAGGGAGAATTAAACATGGAAAAAAATCAATGACATTGAGATATTATTGATATATATTGCTTATGGTGAAATATTTTAACTTTTGATATAGAGTGTTAGGTAACACATTTAAGGAAAATTTCAGTATATATGGGACATGAGTCTATTATACAATTTGCAGATCTTTATGAGGTTTCTCTTCGGTTTGTTGTTTTCTTTTTGAGACAGTACTGTTTTGATTATCTATACTGATGATGATTCCATTAAGGAGTATTGTGCAAATGAACTATTGAGGCTGCATGAAGATCTTGTTTCTTTTTGAGGATGCAAATTGATTTGTTGCTTTTTGAGGATGCAAATTGATAAGTCCAATTTGCAATGTGCAGATCTGTATGAGGTTGACGATTTCTTTTGGGTTTTTGTTGTTTTCTTTTTGAGACAGTACTATTTTGATAAACTTGCTCATAATGATCAACTGATGTTTATAGTATTGTAAACTTTATGAACATATTATTGTTTTTTAGTTTGTTATGCTGGATATGGAGCTTTATTTTGAAAGAATTACCAGCTTTAAGGTTGGGTTTTTTTTTTGTATAAATGGACATTAGAGCCATCTGTAAGATGTGAATATAAGTATTTAAGAATTTTTTCCATGGAAAAAAAAACACATTTAAGGATATCACTTAAAATGGAGATATACATAATAGAGTGCATAAGGCCTATTATATTATTTTATAAGAGGTAAGTACATGACATTCACAATTTTACATTAGATAATGACTTTATTTTATATTTTATTAATTTAATCTTATATTTTATAAAACAATAAATAAAATTATTTAGTACATGATATTTAGTTAATTTAAGTTTGTTTATAAATAATTAATGTTTATATGTATATATAAAAAGTTTGATATTTATATGTTTATATCAAAGTTGAAAATATAAAAAAGTTAACTACTATAATTTTTTATAAACATCAAAGTACTACAACATGAAATTATGATATAAGTTGAAATCATGAGATTAGTTTAATTTATAAATATGTGGAACACAAAGGTTATAAGTATCTAAATACCACAACAAGAAAACAAGATTTTAAGTTTATAACTATATATATAGACTTTATTGATGAAGCATATTATTATTATTTATTTGCTTCAAAAATTTATTATGTTTGTTTTTTTATGAAACTATTATATATAACCATGGTTGCTAGCAAAAATATTGAAATGAAAATTTGGAAGAAAATTAGAAGTTCCTATAAAAATATACACTGTACTTTATAAATCATTTTAAATTAGCTATCTCTATGAAATATGTTGAACATTAACTTTTAATTTTGAAATAAATGTTTGAAAAACTAAAAGTCATTATCAACAATGGAAAATTGTGGGCATTATTGCAAGTAATACATAATTGTTTGAGGTTCACTATGGAATTGTTAAATAGATGACTTGAGTTTACCTTGACATTTAAATCTATTTCCACTAAGAATCTCATTTTCTTAGATGTGTGTTTCTTTCTAGCCATTATTACATCCATGCACTCTTACTCACCTACATTTAATGCAAAATAAATTAAATAAAGCTCTTAAAAATATAGTTCCTCTCTTTTACATAGATAAGTAATTTGAAATGATGGCCATTTTGTTCTTTTTTAGTTGTTGGGTCTTTTTAGCCTTTTTGACCATCAGCATAATATGCATATAATTTGTTTTTGTCATGGATAGAGTCCTATCTGCTAGCAAGTCTTGCTCCGGATTTTTTGACTGTTGATCACCTTCGATATCCTTCAGCATATCTGACCTGTTAACGCAGGGATGATGAGTAAAGTCTGCTATGATCAGACTTTAGTTTCTTTCTGCCTTGGATGTTGCAGTATGCTTGATTACTTTCTGCCATTCTTGTGATGCACTGACAGCTGATTCTGTTGATTGCTGATTTGCTCAATCATTGATGCTATGTAAAAGATGTCTTTTGATTCTCTTGAATAACAAAGACTGGTATTTTTTCTTCTTAAAAAATAGATAAGTAATTTGAAAATTCAGCACAAAGAGTTAGCATTATGTAATTAAAAAAATAAAAAAGTTAGAATAAGTTCTCAATTGTTAATATTTAGTAAGTTCTATAATAACATATCATTAATATTTTTATAGATTTAAGAAAACTCAAATTACTTGAAGGACCAATTCTCTCTCATTGCTCTTTACATATCATGACATTATATCACAATGATTTCAAATTCTTTATGAAAATTGGTTGTACTTCTAGTATCTAAGTCAAGTAAGATCCTCAACCTCATTCTCTAAGTAAGATTCTCCATTACCATTTGAGCAACTATTATGAGAACATGCTACTTCATCAACATCCATTAAACTATATCCGTGAACTATCTACACTCTAATCCATGCTTTCTCCCACTACTTGAATCATCATTCTTCCACTATCCACTAAACCATAAACCATATCACTAAACTATCTACACTCTAATCCATGCTTTCACCCACTACTTAAATCGTCATTCGTCCACTATATCTCCTTGTTTCCATCCTTTAATGACCAAATCTCATCCACTTAAAAATACCATTTTTATTTATTAATTTAAAATATTATTTTAGTTCATATCAAAGCACAAATCTATTATACGGTAAATAAATAGAAGAAATTATTACTACATATTTACGTTTAAAATATTATTTATATAGTGTTATCATAAATAATTTAAGAAAACATTAAACATTATCCAATAAAATAACTATTCTTGTATATGAATATTTTCTTAAAAAAAATATAATTAGGAAATTAAAAGAAATTAAAAAAAAATTATCAATCAATTTAATCTATATTTCAAGTATTGACTAATCACTTTTGGAAAAAAAATCAACTAAATTTTAAATTAAAACTTTAAACATTTTAAAATAATAGATATGATAATGCAAATTTAAACATTTTAAAATAATAAATATAATAGTATCAAAGTATTGAAAATAATAAAAATTGATAAGTTAATATTATTATAAAATATAACATCTATGAATAATGTATTCACTATATTATTTACTTGATTGCAAAATTTATTATGTTATCATTAGAAATTTATTGTGTTGTCAGTACCTACTAATACCTAAATTTATTCATCCAATTTCTAACATGTTCTTTTCATTCTAACCACGGCATCTTACAAATGGCGGTATTGGTTTCATCTTCCTTGCATTTCAAACAGAAGAAATATAAATAGAAACTTCTAATAAAATACGCATTGAAATTGATAGCAATTCTTTCCAGGCAACGGGCCTCTTACAATGGAGTATTGAAACGTCGACCAGGGTTCCATTCCCACCACCAATATCATTAAAAAATAAAAGAATGAAACGGAATGCAAGTGCCTGGAACAGAACAAAGGATCTGCCATGGCGTCTCATTAATCTTGTTTAGCAAATGCGCTTGGTGAATACTCTGTCTGTTGAAGTTATGTGTATTCCTTCCGTCACTGAACAATGCAGGTGTTCTTCATCGTCGATTTTATTCAGAAAAATGGCCAGCAATCTTTCAACCCGAAACCCCAAACTGTTATTCCGGCGGAAGATCCCTGGCATAAATAGATAAATTTTGTTGGGTATTATATCTATATTAATATCAGGGTTTTGATAACTTTACATATTATATACAAAATATATATCAATATTTTGTAGATTGAATGGTTAAGATAAATGTTCTTAGACTTCCTACTGAATTCAAATCTCAAATTATATGGCATGTTATATAACGTATATACAACTTAAGGGTTTTTTTATTAAGTTGTATGTTGATATCTTTCCATTTTGGGCTTCAGGCTTCATTTTTTGGGATTTATTAAATAGATTCACGTGAATGTGGTTGTTTATATTATTTTGTTTAAATTTATCTCTATTAAAATTTGAATAAATTTAGTTAAATAGTTAATTAGAGTTATTTACCTAATTTTAATGGTTAAGTAGAATCATTTAACTAAACTTATTTAAAGCTTAGTTAAATTGTTATTAATATTTATTTAATTTTAATATTTTCCTATTGTTTTATGTTTATAGAATTTTTTTTTCCAATTGATGTTTTAAATTTCAATTTTAAGTCTTCGTGGCTTAAAAAATGACCGGTGGCTTATCAGCATTAAAGTTGGATGGTTGTGCTAGTATCTTCTATGTTGTTATGCTTAAATGCATCTTGATTAAGATGTAAAAGAGTTTAGATAAATGGTTAACTAGAACCATTTAACTAAGTTCATTTAAAGTTTAGTTAAATAGTTAACTAAAACCATTTAATTATATTATTTTTTATTTTTTTATGCTTACAAAACTTTTAGATTTTTCAATTAATGCTTAAATTTATTCTTAAGTCGAGGTGCCCTCAAAAATGCCCAGTCACCTATTGGGGTTCAGTGACTACAAATTCAATAGTTATACTAGTTACATATAAATCATAGTAGCATAATTAGAGTAAAAATACGCAAACAAATATGATTGGATACAGAAAAAAATGACGAAAAAATCCAATACGAATAAAATACGATACTGAAAAAAAATACTAGACGAAAAAATCCAATATGAATAAAATAAGGAAGTAGACTTATTATAGATAATATTTTTAATTAAATATACAACAATATATATAATTTTAAAATTAATTTTTTTTAAACATATTTTTTATAACCAAAATTACTCATTAAAAACAACAAAAAAATAATGCCCTAATATAATGAGAAAAATCTTAGTTATTAATAGTTATTAATTATTTTAAAAAGAAAGTAAATAATATGTACCACTATTTACATTAGAATTAATTAATTAATTAATGTTTAAATTTTGTTAGGGTTAACTTTGACTCACTAATGAGCAAGGATGTAAGTGGTTTTGGGCACATGGTTTTGGTAACTAATAAATCTAATGTTGCTATAATAATTACATATTTATTTTTTTGTATATTTTTATTCCTATTAAATTGAATTACTAACTATATAATTGAAAGGTATTAATTTTATAGTGTTTTAATAATTAAAATTTGGGTTTTTAAAATTAATTTTCAAATCAACCCTTATCTGTATTACACATACATTGAATATTGATGAATTCAAATTTGTTCAAGAAACAAGAAAGGGCTTTTAAAGGTTTTACATAGAAGAAGAGGAGAGAGAAAAACAACAAAATTGAATATAAAGAAAGGTAGAGGTATCACCAAATACACTCTAAATGTTAACATTATTTGGGAAAGAGAAATTTAGTGGCATGAAGAAGTACTACACATAAACAATAAAGATTTTTCTTTTCTAATCATATACTAGTCAATAAAAATCTAAAGCTATTGTAATGAGTAATCTAGAGCTATGTAACCACTTGTCACTCACATTGAATGCAATATTAATTGAATGTCTTAGTGAAGGGAAAGGAGCTTCACAATTCTCTTTGAAATATACAAACCTTATCCATAAACAAGAATTGATTCCCATCAAACATACTCATTTTTTAAAAATCTAATTTATTCCCACCAAACAAACATAATGACCATTTACCCCATTTATTGTTTTAGTTAGTGAGATCAACTATTTTTTTATAACAAATAATCACAGGTAATCATTTCTTTTAACAACTAAATTTATTCATCCAAACATAGGTTACCCTTTATGGTTTTAGTGACAATAATTGGTTATGCACAAAATAACAGTTTAATGAGTTAAGCTTTATTGCTCAAAAAGAAAAGATTACAGATATAAGAGATTATTATGTCCCCGACAATGGGATATATATGAATCGCTCACGATGATTATTGGGAGCAATTTGTAATAATTTTTGCACTGAGAGGCGCTCTACAGCCCAGTATGGGGGAGATCTTGTAACGTTACGTAACGTTGTAACGTTACGTAACGTTACATAGATGTCGGCTATAAAAAAACAAAACTTTTAATTATCTTCCAAAATAAATGTCAGCCACAAAAACAATCTAATATGGGTGAGATGTTGTAATGTTCCTACCTAACAAAATAATAAATAAAAAATAAAAAATTTAATTATTTGCCATAAAAAAATGTCCGTGAGAAAAACAACACAATATAGGGGAGATGTTGTAATGTTTCTACTTAACAAAATAATAAAGAATTGAATTATCCACAAAAAAAATGTTGGTCATGCACATGGTTTTAAAACCATGTGCAAGGCCTCTTAAAAACCCATGGTTTTATTGTACATGGTTTAGGAGGGCCTTACTCCTAAACAACCCATGGTTTTGTTGTACATGGTTTAGGAGGTAGTTGCAAATGGTTTTAATACCATGTGCAAGGCCTCCTAAACAACCCATGATTTTAGGAGGGCCTTGCACATGGTTTTAAAACTATGTATGGGGGAGATGTTTTAATGTTTTTTCCTAACAAAATAAAAAAATATTATATGCAGCCATAAATAGTATTAAATATTAATAATAAAAATATTATTTGTGAACCTTAAATAAAAAAATGTGCCTTTTGGTCTGAATCACATTAAAGCTGATAGTTGAGTGCAATACTTAAGAAGAGGTCTGCACCTCCAAAGATTTGATCCCTCTCGGCGCTTGATAGAGCCTGGGATTTGGATCTATGCTGGTTAAAAAACATAGAAGTTAGACTAAGGTTTTTTATTATTTTTTAATTTTTTAAATTTTTTAGTTTCGTAAATGTCTATTTTTTAAACTTATTATTGGTCGGGTCATATAACGTTGTCTTGGGTTTATGTGCCCCACAACCTGGTAACGTTTTTGATATTAGAAATGCTGCTATGATGTTTCTGGTAAACAGTTAGTCATTTAATATTTCAGATTTCAAGATCCTAATTAATATTCTAAATTTACTGATTAGACAACCATAATGTTGGCAATTAATTTACTTCTAAAAAAATCAACTAAAAATTTAATAAAAGTTCAAAATATCGGTATCTTGTAAAATCCTTGTTGTTTTATATAGTTCTTTCACAGAATTCTCCTCAATATACATCAATATTTACTAGTCATTTGAAATTTTGTTTTTTATCAATATTGGTATCTTCCACCTCTGACTCTTCATGAGAGTGGTGGCTATTTGTTCGTTGTTGTCCTTGTTATAAAATTAAAATATAAGATGCAAGATGGCCATTTGATATCTACTTTGTTGTCTATTGGAACTACACATCAAACAAGCATCCCAGAAACTTTGGCACCCACAAATTGAACAACACAACCAGAACCTATGTCAACACGGTCTCTTGCAACTTCCCAATAATGTATCTGACCTGTCACGAATATTGGTCCAGACTCCAGATGACCTTGCATGCGCATTAACAAAAAAGAAAAATAAGTGGCGGGCCTTTCCGGATTGTGTGGTTTTCAGAGGCAGTTTGTCTTTTTTTCATCGTATATTGCCATTCGGCAACTACTCAACTTTTCAACATCCACTCCTATGTCTAAAGTAATCTCACCATGAGACTGGCCACACAAAACTTTAAATATATCACCAGAAACATTCTTGGAGCTTAATTGATTGGTAGTTGGATCTTTATGTTGATATGGCTACAGGATTCAAAGAGCTAAACAAAAAATATGTCTGTATGTTAAAAAAATGTGATTATTTTGACTAGCAAAATTCTTGAAATGAAAAGTGGAAGCAAGAAAGTTAAAATACTTACATAAGAAGGAAAAACATCTACAAGGTGAAGAATAGAATGTGAACAAAATGCATTTGTCAATAGGAAGTCTTATATATCATATAAAAATGGTGCAAAATTCAAATAGAGTATGTAGTCTTATATATCAAATAAAAATGGTGCAAAATTCAAATAGAGTATGTTGACGCTTAATATTTTGAAATCTCTGCAAACTTCAGGAAAGCATATTCAAAATTGCTACAAAATTCAAATGGAGTATGTTTATGCAGAAAAATTTTGAAATTGCTGCAAATTTGAAAGAAAACGTGTTCAAAATTGGTGCAAAATTGACATAAAGTATGTTCATGTTGAATATTTTGAAATTGCTGCAAACTTGAAGAAAACCATATTCATGCTAAATATTTGAGAGATTTAAATTGCCAAATTTAAATTGACCAGAAAGCATATTCAAAATTGTTGCAAACTTGAAGGAAAAACATATTAAAAAATGCTGCAAACTTGAAGGAAAGTACATTCATGGTGAATATTTAGAAGGATTTAATTACCATATAAAAATTTTATGTATAATTATTGTGATTTTGAAATTTTCTAAAAAAAATTGTTTGAAAAATTATTTTGAGAGAAAAATTGTTGAAAAATGATTTTGAAATTTGTTTAAAAAATAATTTTAAATTTTTCTATAAGAAAAATTGTCCATTTCTGAAATAATTTTTCAAAACTACAATTTGTAAAAAGAATTGTCCATCTCTGAAATAAATTTCAAAGTTGAGGTACAATCGATTATGTAATGCTAGATTGAGTACAAATTTCAAGAAAACACATTTTTTCATGAAATCTGCTTTTAGGGAGTCATAAATATTAATAATACAACCAATTTGAAACCTGTTTCAGGTGTGGTTGTACCAAGGTTCATAATCAGCTTTGGAAGCACCTCTTTAGAATCCCGATTAGGGTATCATGTAAAATCTGAATCCCGATTAGGGTACCATGTAAAATCTAAACTACTTTAAATGTGAGTTATGATGCCATTTGTAAATTACTTGTATGTAAATCTAATGATCCCAGTTGAAATAAATATAAGTGGTCATGTTTAAATTTGGGTTGCAATGCCAGTTAGGATGTGAAATTTTTAATAATAACATATGTTATAAATATGTTAAATTTAATATTAGTTTAGTTTATGAAGGTGTAGTTTTATTTTTAATTTAGAAAATATAAGTTTTTAATTACTAGATTTATTTACAATTTTAAAAATATAAATTTTTAGTTGTTAGATTTATATAAATATAAAGTTTAAGTTAGAAAATATAAATTTTTAGTTACTAGGATTTAGAAAATATAAGTTTTTAATTATTAGATTTATATAAATTTAAGGATTTAAGTAGAAGTATGAAGCAATTAAAAAAATAGAAGTTATGCTGTTGTTAAAAATTTAGAGATTTAGATTTATTTGGAGTTTGTAGATTTATATAAATTTAAAGATTTAAGTAGAAGTTAAGTTTGTATTCACTCATTATTGACTGAAATTTACATAGTGGGAATTGAACCCCAACTCACTCTTAACATGAGATGTTGCTTGGCCTATGTCGGTTCTCGGGGTTATAAAAAATTTACACATGGTTGAGATTAATTTGGTCCTAGTCCATCAAGATTGAGTTTGTAGAAAAAGAGGTACTTAGAAAAAGAGTAGGGTGCATGGAATTTGCCGCTTGTTTAATTACATTTTAATGAAATTATGATATCAATTATTGTATTTCCCATGTATTTACAATCTCAATATCAAATAATTAGTTTATAAATTAAAAGACTAATTATAAATTTCAAATTAGTTATTGTGAAATAAGGATATCAAATAATGTAATTAATATATTTTCACGTGTGACAAATTTTGAAACTTCCATTATTAAAATTGCTTAGCAATTTTATATTTGCTTTCTTTCCATTAATTTACTTTAATGATTTAAAGTTAGGTGAATTTCTTACTCAATGATATTAGTGCAAAAAAAACCATTATCTAAAATCACTATTATTAG
>LPNX010598880.1:13344-25055 GCA_001517045.1 Pseudotsuga menziesii | reverse complement strand
TAAAGGATAGAGATAGAGAGAGGGAAAATCATGAGTAGAGAGAGAGAGAGAGAGAGAGAGAGAGAGAGAGAGAGAGAGAGAAAATTATGAGTATATATAGAGAGAGAGATTTACAGAGTTAGGGGTTTAAATAGCAGTACAATAGTTAGAGATAACGAGGGTATAGTTAAGAGCTACAGGGTTTTGGTCTTACAGTTCATAATAATTATAATGATTAGGGGTGGGGTTATAAGATTTAGGTGTTAGATGTATTAAGGTTTAATATTAAGGTCCATAATTATTACATAAGATTTAAATCTTCAAGAAAAGTTAAAATTAGTAGGATTTACAATTTCTATGCTCTAAAGGTTAGTGGTTTCAAGTTTAGTGTGGATTGAATGATATAGCGGCTAAAGTAGCTAAGGTATAGAGGGTTTATGTGTGATAGTGGTTAAAGTAGATCAGAGTTAGAAGTATACATGTTATAATAGGGTATACATATATGGTATAATGACTAAAAAAAGAGATACTAGCTCCTAGGTTGCATGCATAGAGTATTAACAAAGGGCGGTCCCTCGTTAGACCACTTTAAAAACCTTGTGTAGACATGGTCAACCGCCCATATTGGGGTGTACTGGGAGGGATTCTCTGGGAGTTATTTCCCTCCACCTATTACTAGCGCAACGATGTCCCAGTTCCCAGTTACAACAAAAGGCACATGTGTCAAGATACCGAGTTAGGAAATTGTTTCCAGACAATTTCCCAAAATGGTCCTTTGAAAACACTCTATACAAGACTTTGAGTAGAAATCCTATGGCCAACATACTAATGTAAACATTATAAGGAAAATGTATACAATTTAATATCCATAAAATAAAAATATATTCTACAATGTTATTCTCATTTAAATATTCCAATTAAATTTATGTCTAAGAGAAAGATATATTAACCATGGAAAAAAAATTTAAAAATAGTTCACTATCATTAAAAGTAAACAAGATAACAACAATAAACTATTTGGATATCAACAACAAAATAATATTTATACTATCAAATCATGGAATATATATAAAACCAATTTCAATTGTACTAAACTTAATTACTAATATTAATTTTAAACTAATTTATTTACTTACATAAAGCAAGCTTAAAAATTTGTTATATTATTCCCAAAAAATTACATCTCATCAAACTCTATACACATAAACAATAAACTTATATCTCATCACATTCTATACACCTAAACAATAAACTTACATCTCATCAAATTCTAGACAAACAATAAATTTACATTAAATTTAGATGAAGAACACACCTTAGAAGACCCTTACCTTGAAAATAATCTATCAAATTTAAATGATATGTATTTGCTAATTTCTTTCATTAATAGTATAGCCTAAGGCCAAGTTAGAAATTTTATTTTAAAAAAATCACTATCATTAAAAGTAAACAAAATAAAAATAATAATCTAAGAAAATAGTAAACTATTTCAATATTAAAAACAAAATAATTTTTATACTATCAAATAATAGAATATATATATATAAACAAATTTTAATTTTACTAAACTTCATTACGAATATTAATTTTAAACAAATTTACACAGATCTAAAAAATGGTTTTATTATTCTAAAAATTTAGATATCATCAAATTCTTCATGAATATAAGAAATAAAAAGGTGATTTAAAAAAATTCATAATCACTTGATTTAAGAGATAGAAATTGAAATTAATTAAAGCTTTAAATAAATAAAAAATAAAATAATAGTTTTTAACTTAAAATAAAATTTTAAGCATTTAAAAAAATATAAAAATTAGGTAATCATTTTTAATTTAGTCATAAGATATTATTAAAAAAATCATAATCACTAAACTACAGAATTGAAAATTAATTGATACCCAATATAAAAAATAAATGCAAATTTTATAATTATAAATAAAAAAATAGTAATCACTAAACTATATAATAAAAAAGTAATTGATACCTAATATTAAAAAAATGACAAATTTTAAAATAAATAAAATTGAAATGTTAATTTTAAATTATAAATAAAAAATTAAGGAAAATTCAGAATCACTAGATTAACCGATTGACAATTAGTTTACCAACCTAGAACCTGTCACATTGGGGTTAGTGACATGTAACACCGTTATAACATCTGGCTTATGAGGTCTACACTGAGTCAAAGGATTTGGATCTGGGTCTACCAGCGAGTGAAAGGGAAGCGAATTTGGGGTCTACAGGAATATTTCACTTACATTGAATCCATGGAATTGAGAAGTGCAGTTTATTATGAAAAAGATGTATCTGCCATAACATGTAGAAGAGAAAGAAAAGAGTTATCAGATCGCCCGATAAAGTTAAAATTATCAGAGAGAGAGAGAAGGGGGGAAAGTTAAAATTATAAAAGAGGTTATCAGAGAGAGAGAGAAGGGGGGAAAGTTAAAATTAGAGAGAGGTTAGGGGTAGAGAGAGATAGATTGGGTGGTGTTAGGGAGTAGGGGGAGAGAGAGGGGTTGGAAGTTCTCGGTACGTGTAGGAGTAAAGGTGAGAGAAAGAGAGAGAGAGGTGAGTAGTGGGGAGTTGGGTTAGGGATAAATATAAGTGGTATGGATATGGTTATGGCATGTCGTGGGGTTGGTGAGAGTGACAAAGGTTATTAGTGGGGAGTTGGGGTATAGAAAAATACATGTGGTAGATATAGGGTGAGTGGGAGTGGGGGATTTGTGTTTGTTTGTGTGTGTGTGTGTGTGTGTGTGAGAGAGAGAGAGAGAGAGAGAGAGAGAGAGAGAGAATTCCAATGGGGTGATTAAGGGTAGGGGGAGGGAGGTTGCAGGAGAAAAGGGATAAATATGTGGAGTGTTAGGGTTTTAGGGAGGAGGAGGCAAGTTAGACACAAAGGGCTTATACTTAATGAATGTGTGGATGTGGGGCATGGAGAATAAGAGAGAGAGTGGAGGAGGATTGGGTTTAAGAGAGGGGGGTTTAGGGGTAAAGTTAGTAGGTGGTGGGTTAAGGAGAAGGGCTTTATGAATAGAGAGATAGAGGTTAGGTTTAGAGAGAGAGAGAGAGACTAGGGGTAGAGAGAGAGAGGTTAGGGGTAGAGATAAAGATATGAGCAGTTGATTATGGGTAGGGGAAAGAGTGGGGTTAAGGTATATATTTATATAGAGATCAAGGAATTTTGGGGTTTGGAGAGGAGGAAGGTAGTTAGAGAGTGAGAAAAAGAGAGAAGGGATATTTAGTGGTATGGGAGACGAGGATTATAATTTGATAGAGAGGGGGGATAAGGGTTATTAGAGAGAGAGAGAGAGAGAGAGAGAGAGAGAGAGAGAGAGAGAGTATTTAGTGGTAGGGGGATGGGGATTATATGAGATATAAAGATAGGGGGTGAGGGTTATGGGGAGAGAGGTGGAAGTTGGTTAGTGGTAGGAGTAGGAGAGAGAGGGTTGGTGTTAGGTGGCTGGGGGAGAGGGGAGTAAGGGCTGAGGTGGTTGAGAGAAAAAGAGTGAGAGAGAGAGAGAGAGATATGAGGGGGGTGATTATGGGTAGGGGTGAGGAGGAAGGTTGTGGGAGTAGGATAGAGAGGGGGGGTTTAGAAAGAGAGAGGGGTGGGTTTTATGAAACAGAGAGAAATAGAAATAGATCAATATAGTTATGGGTTATGGTAGTGAGAAAGGGGTGGAGATTATGTGTAGGTTGAGTATGGTAAATATAGAGTGAGTAAGGGGTGAGAGTGGGGTGGTCATTGTCTATGTGTGTGTGACATAGAAAGATAGGGATGTGTGATTAGGCTAGTGAGGAGGAAGGGAGTTGGGGGAGAGAAAGAGATGAACATTGAGGGGGTTAGGGGTTTGTGCGTGAGGGAAATTAGAGATAAGAAGGGGTATAAGAGTGAGAGAGAGAGAGAGAGGTGAGAGGGTATTTAGTGTTGAGGGGAGGGGAATTATAAGAGATAAAGAGAGAAGTGTGAGTGTTAGAGAGAGAAAGAGGGTTGGAGAGAGATGCATGGGTGGTTAGTAAAGGTGAGAGAAAATTATAGAGGGTAATAGTAAGGGTTAGGGGGAGGAGGGGAGAGTGGGATGGAGGGATGACAAGGGTTAATTATAGGAATGGGAGTAGAGGGGTGTTAGATAGTAGTGGGAGATAGAGAGTGGTAGTCGTTGTTGGTATGTTGAGTAGGGGGTAGAGAGAGAGAGAGAGAAAATGGTTGGTGATTAGGGGTATGGTTTAGGAGGGAGGTTGTCGAAGAGAAAGAGATAGAGATAAAAGGGGTTGGGGATTCGGTGAGTTGTAGCATGGTTAAAGAAAATGACAATATGACAAGGGTGAATTGTAGGAATGATATTAGAGGGGTGTTAGAGAGTAGGGGGTGAGAGAGAGAGAGAGAGAGAGAGAGAGAGAGAGAGAGAGAGAGAGAGAGAGAGAGCAAATTGGTGGTGATTAGCGGTAGGGTTGAGAGTTTGTTTGTGGGAGAGAAAGAGATATAGATGAACAGGGTTAGGAATTTGGTGAGCGGTATCACAGTTAAAGACAAGGGGAATATAATTGAGAGTTATAGGATTGTGGTATTATGTTTCATAATAATTATAGGGATAAGTGGTTAGGGGTGGGGGAGTATGAGAGAGAAAGGGATTTAAGGGGTTATGTCGGAGAGATAAAGAGGAGGAGGTTAGGGGTACTAGGAGCATTAGGGAAGAGAGGAAAGGAGAAAGGAATTTAGAAAGGATTAGGGGGATGAGGGGAGAGTGGGAGGATGGGTGTGAGTGTGTGTGAGATAAAGAGTGGGGAGACACTAGTCAAAGGGAGAGAGAGATAAGGGTATGTGTTATGGGTAAGTAGATGAGCAGGATATTGAGAGAGAGAGAGAGAGAGAGAGAGAGAGAGAGAGAGAGAGAGAGAGAGATGTTATTGATAGGTTGAGTAGGAAACTAAGAGAGAGAGAGGGATTTGAGTAGGGGGTAGTTAGGAAGTGTGGGGAGGGGGTTGTGGGAGATATTCAGAAAGAGATCAAGAAAGGTTGAGTGATTATGAAATTTAGACAAACGGGGGTTATTTTTGAGGAGTTGGGGGGTTTCTATTTAGGCGAGAGAGAGAGAGAGGTCAGGGATGGGATTTTGAGTTTGTTTGCATGTGTGTGTGAGAGAGGGGGGTTTTATGGAGCATGTAGAGAGAGAGAGAGAGGGTCAGGATTAGGGGTAGGTGTATTAGTAGGAGGTTAAGAGAGAGATAGAGATTCAGGGTATGATTATAAGTTATGGATTAGGTCACATAGAGAGAATGGGTTTATAGTTAAGAAGTGTGGGCTATGGAGAGAGATATGGGTTAGTTATAGGAGTATGAGAAATATAAAAAGTGGGAAGGTTAGGGAGAGAGAGGGGGTTAAGTGTAGATAGAGATAGAAGGAAAGAAGGTAGGTGTTATGGGGTTGGGGGTAGAAAAGGATGGGGGTTATGGGTAGGTGGAGGAGTAGGACAGAGAAAATTAATGAGGGAATTAGTAAGGGTTATTGTAGGAATGTGAGTAGAGGGGTGATAGATAGTAGGGGGAGAGAGAAATTGGTGGTCGTTATAGATATGTTAAGTAGCTGTTAAAGAGAGAGAGAAAATGGTTGGTGATTAGGGGTATGGTTGAGGAGGGGGGTTGTGAGAGAGAAAGAGATAGAGATAAAAAGGGTTAGGGATTCTGTGAGTTATAGCACACTTAAAGAAAATGGGTGTATAATTAATATTTATAGGGTTTTGGTCTTAAGTTTCATAATGGTTATAGTAACAAGTAGTTAGGGGTGTGAGAGTATGAGAGGGAGAGAGATTCAGGGAGTTTAGTTTTAGCTGTGGGAGAGATAAAGAGGTTGGGGTTACTGATGTAGGGGTACTAGGGAAGAGAGGGAATAAAAGAGGGTTTTGGCGAGGATTAGGGAGAAGAGGCAAGAGAGTGAGGAGTGGGGCTAGTATCAGGGGTGGGAGTTCAGGTGTGAGCGTTTTAGAGAGAGAGAGATAAAGTGGATAACATTAGCTAGGGGAGAGAGATATAGGGGTTGGCATTATGGGTAAGTTGAGGAGTAAGTGGGAGATAGAGAGAGATGTAATGGTTAGGTTGAGGCATAGACAGTTGAGAGAGAGAGAGAGAGAGCTCTAAGTAGGGGGTTTGGGGAGATATTGATAAAAAGATAACAGGATGGGTTGGGGATGAGTAGGGAAGTTAAACAAAAGGGGGTTATTATTGAGGAGTTGCGAGGTTATATTTAGGTGAGAAAGAGAAGGGGGGTCGATGGGATTTTAATAAAGAGGAGGTTATGGGTAGGGGGAGTAGGAAGCGAAGTAGGGGTAGAGAGAGAGAGAGAGATGAGGAGGTGATTACTGGTAGGGGGAGGAGGTGTGTTGGGGTAGAGAAAGAGATAGAGATCAAGTATTTTATGGGTGTGGGGAGCAAGAGGGAATTTGTAGAGACCGAGAGAAGGGGGGGAGTGATTAGAGGATGTTAAGAGGATGGGGTTTAGTATAAGAGTTGGTAATATGAGCTCGTGTGTGTGTGTGTGTGTGTGTGTGTGAGAGAGAGAGAGAGAGAGAGAGAGTTTGGGGGGTGCTACAAAGTATGTAGAGAGAGATAGGGGTGGGAATTATGGGTAGGTGTAGGAGTAAAGGGTTGAGAAAGAGAGAGAGGTGAGTAGTGGAGAGTTTTGGTAGGGAGAAAGAGAGGTGGTAGGGATAGGTTGATGAAGAGTGGGGGGGTTGGAAAGAGAGAGAGAGAGAGGGAGAGAGAGAGAGGGAGGATGAGAGAAGTTGCAGAGACAAAAAGAGAGGGGAGGTGAGTGATTAAAAGAAGTCATGAGAAGAAGTAAGAGGGTAATTTTGTGTGGGGGGGGTGTTAATAAGGGTTAGAGAGGGAGAGAGAGAGAATTGGAGAAAAAGAGATGTGGGGGTTTTAGTAGTTGGATTAGGAGAAAGAGAGGCATGATTAGGGAGATAGAGAGGTTTAGGGGTAGAGAGAGAAAGAGAGGCATGGTTACGGAGAGAGGGAGGTTTAGGGGTAGAGAGAGAAAGAGGGTGGTTGTCAGCGAGTTGTTGGAGAGAGAAATGGGTTAGGGTTAGTAGGAGGTGGAGGAAGGCTAAGAGAGCATTAAAGAGGGTGTTCGTAAGGGTTAGGGGAGGAGGGGAGAGAGAAGGAGGGAAAGATGACAAGGGTTTATTATAGGAATGTGAGTACGAAGGTGTTAGAGAGTAGGGGGTGAGAGAGAGAGAGAGGGGTGGTGGTTATGGGTTGGTGGAGTAGGAGTAGAGAGAGAGAGAGAGGGAAAATTGGTAGCAATTAGGGGTAGGGTTAAGGGGGTTTGTGGGAGAGAAAGAGATAGACAGCAAAAGGGTTAGGAATTTGGTTAGAGGTAGCGTAGTTAAAGACAATGGGTGTATAATTAAGAGTTATAAGGTTGTGGTCTTATGTTTCATAATAAATGTAGGGACAAGTGATTAGGGTGTGGGAGTATGAGAGAGTGAGGGTTCCAAAGGGATAGTTGTAGGTATAGGGAAGATAAAGAGGAGGGGGTTAGGGATAGTAGGAGAATTAGGGAAGAGAGGAAATGAGAGTTGAGTTTAGAAAAGATTAGGGGGGTGATGGGAGAGAGGGAGGAGGGGGGATAGTGTTAGGGGTGGCAGTAGGGGTGTGAGAGTGTGTGAGATAGAGAGTGGGGTGACACTAGTCAAGGGGAGAGAGAGATAAGGGTATGTGTTATGGGTAAGTTGAGGAGTAGGAAATGGAGAGAGAGAGAGAGAGAGAGAGGAGAGAGAGGTGTTATGGGTAGGTTAAGGAGGAGATGACTGAGTAGGGGTTAGGGGAGATATTCAGAAAGAGATCATGATAGGTTGGGGATGAGTATCAAAGTTATACAAATGGGGGTTATTCCTTAGGATTTGGGGTGTTTATATTTAGGAGGGAGAGAGAGAGGTCAAGGATGGGGTTTGGATAGAGAGAGGAGGTTATGGGTAGTAGGAGTAGGAGGTAAAGTAGGGTGAGAGATATATAGAGAGGGGAGTTTACAAGTAGAGAGTGGTTAGGGGTAGAGAGAGAGAGATTAGGTGGTGTTACGGAGTAGGGGGAGAGAGAGGGGGGTGGAATTTTGGGTAGATGTAGGAGTAAAGGGTGGAGAGAGGGAGAGAGAGGGAGAGAGAGGGAGAGAGAGAGAGGTGAGTAGTAAGGAGTTGGGGTAGGGATAAATATAAGTGGTAGGGATAGTTTTATTACATGTTGGGGGATAGGGTGATGAGGAGTGGGGAGTTGGAAAGAGAGAGAGAGAGGGGGACGGAGGGAAGAGGAGGGAAGTTAAAAAGATAAAAAGAGGGGGGAGGGGGATGATTAGAAGAAGTCATGAGAAGGGGTGGTATTAGGAAGGTAATTTTGTCTAGGGAGGGTGTTAATGAGGGTTATGGGGAGAGAGAGAGAGAGAGAGAGAGAGAGAGAGAGAGATGTGGGGGTTGTTAGTAGTAGGAGTAAAATAAAGAGAGGCATGGTTAGGGAGAGAGGGAGGTTTACGGGTAGAGAGAGAAAGAGGGTGGTTGTCATGGAGTTGGGGTTAGGGGGAGGTGGATTAAGGGTGAGAGAGCAATAGAGAGGGTGTTAGTAAGGGTTATGGGGAAGAGAGGAGAGAGAAGGAGGTAAATATAACAAGGGTTAATTGTAGGCATGAGAGTAGAAGGGTGTTAGAGACTAGGGGATGAGAGAGAGACAGGTAGTGGTTATGAGTATGTGGAGTAAGGTGTAGAGAAAGAGAGAGAGAAAAAGTTGGTGGTGATTAGGGGTAGGGTTGAGGAGAGGGTTTGTGGGAGAGAAAGAGATAGAGATTAAAAGGGTTAGGAATTTTGTGAGAGGTAGCACAGTTAAAGACAAGGGGTGTATAATAAAGAGATAAAGGGTTGTGGTCTTCTATTTCATAATATAATTATAGTGGTGGGGGAGTATGAGAAAGAGAGATCCAGAGGGTTAGTTATCAGTGTAGGAGATATAAAGAGGAGGGGGTTAGGGATAGTAGGAGCATTAGTGAAGAGAGGAAATGAAAGATGAATTCAAAAAGGATTAGGGGGATGAGGGGAGAGAGGGAGGAGGGGGGCTAGTGTTAGGGGTGGGAGTAGGGGTGTTAAAGTGTGTGAGATAGAGAGTGGGGTGACACTAGTTAGAGGGAAAGAGATAAGGGTATGCGTTATGGGTAACTTAAGGAGTAGGAAACTAAGAGAGAGAAAGGTATTATGGGTAGGTTGCAGAGTATACGACTAAGAGAGAGAGAGACAGAGATAGAGAGATCTGAGTAGGGGGTGGTTAGAAAGTGTGGGGATGGGGTTTGAGGAGATATTCAGAAAGAGCACAGGATAGGTTGGGGATGAGTATCAAAGTTAGATAAATCAGGGCTATTCTTGAGGAGTTAGGGGGTTTATATTTAGGTAGGAGAGAGAGAGAGGTCAGGGATGGGGTTTGAATAAAAAGAGGAGGTTATGAGTAGCGAGAGTAGAAGGGGAAGTAGGGTGAGAGAAAGATAGAGAGGAGAAGTTACAAGCAGAGAGAGGTTAGGGGTAGAGAGAGAGAGATTAGGTGGTGTTAGTGAGTAGGGGGAGAGAGAGGGGGTTAGAACTTTTTGATAGATGTAGGAGTAAAGGGTAGAGAGAGAGAGAGAGAGATGTGAGTAGTAAGGATTTGGGGTAGGGATAAATAGAAGTGGTAGGGATAGGGTTATTACATGTTGGGGGTTCATGAGAGAAGGGGGGAGTTGGGTTAGGATATAAATGGAGGGGTTAGTGTAGGGGGAGTAACAAGGGGGTTAGGGAGAGGGAGAGAGGGCTATTTACAATTAGGGAGAGAGAGGGATGCTAGGTATAA
Organism: Pseudotsuga menziesii; assembly: GCA_001517045.1. Classification (NCBI taxonomy): domain Eukaryota; kingdom Viridiplantae; phylum Streptophyta; class Pinopsida; order Pinales; family Pinaceae; genus Pseudotsuga; species Pseudotsuga menziesii. The sequence continues at coordinate 15,214 of LPNX010598880.1, read as the reverse complement.
AGGAATAATGAGTGGGGAATTTGGGGGTAGAGAGAGAGAGAACCAAGGGGGGTGATTAGGGGTAAGGGGAGAGAATGAAAGAGAGAGAAGTGGTAGGAGGGACTCGAGATTGAGAGACAGGGGTTACAGGTAGGGTGAGTTTTAAGGGGGTTAGAGAGAGAGAGAGGTGGAATTGCATGTAGGTAGAGAGAGAGATGGTGGGGGGTTGTTAGTGGGAGGGGGAGGTGTATTAGGAGAAAGAAATAGAGAGAGAGATGGTGAAGGGTGGTTAGTTGTAGGTAAGGGGGTATTAGGAGAAAAAAAGAGAGAGGGAGAGAGGAAAAGTGTTAATGGGGTTGGGGGAGAGAGAAAGGGGTGGGTTTAAGGGTAGGTGGTGGAGTAGGGGAGAGAGTGAGAGGGAGAGAAAATGGGAGAGAGACAGAAATATATTCCAGGGAGCATAAGAGAGAGGAAAAGAGATTAGAGAGGTCAATTGTAGGGTTGGGAGAGAGAATCAATGTGGTTTTCATTGTCTATATGTGTGTGAGAGAAATATAGGGTGGGGTGATTAGGGATAGTGAGGAAGAAGGGAGTTCTAAGAAAGAAAAAGATAAATATCAAGGAGGTTAGGGATTTTTCTAGGACGAGGGAAATTATAGAGAAGAAGGGCTATAGGAGTGAAAGAGATAGATATGATAGGGTCTTTAGTGGTGAGGGTATGGGGATTATAAGAGTTAAAGAGAGGTAGGGAAAGTGTTTCATGGAGTTAGAGAGAGAGAGAGATCTACTTGTGGTTAGTAGTAGGGGTAAGATAGATAGAGGCATGGTTAGGGAGAGAGGGAGGATTAGGTGTAGAGAGAGAAAGAGGGTGGCTGTTAGGAAGTTGGTGGAGAGAGAAATGGGTTTGGGTTAAGGGGAGGTGGAATAAGGGTGAGATATAATTAGAGACAGCATCAGTAAGGGTTAGGGGGAGGAGGGGAGAGAGAGAGGGAGGGAGAGATGACAAGGGTTAATTGGAGGCATGAGATTAGAGGGCTGTCAGAGAGTAGTGGGTGAGAGAGAGGGAGGGGTGGTTATGGGTAGGTGGAGTACGAGGTAGAGAGAGAGAGAGAGTAAATTGGTGTTGATTAGTGGTAGGGTTGAGAAGGGGGTTTGATGGAGAGAAAGAGATAGAGATCAAAATGGTTAGGAATTTGATGAGAGGTAGCATAGTTAAAGACAAGGGGTGTATAGTCAAGAGTGAAAGGGTTGTGGTATTATGTTTCATAATAATTATAGGGAGAAGTGGTTAGGGGTTGGGGAGTATGAGAGAGAGAGGGATCCAAGGGGTTAGTTATAGGTGTAGGAGAGATAAAGAGAAGGGGGTTAGGGATATTAGGAGCATTAGGGAAGAGAGGAAATGAGAGAGGAATTTAGAAAGGATTAGGGGGATGATGGGAGAGCAGGAGGAGGGGTGTGAGTGTGTGTGAGATAGAGAGTGGGGATACACTAATTAGGGGGAGAGAGAGATAAGGGTATGTGTAATGGGTAAGGAGATGAGTAGGAGAGAGAGATAGATAGAGAGAGAGAGAGAGAGAGAGAGAGAGAGAGAGAGATGTTATTTTTAGGTTGAGTAGGTGACTGAGAGAGAGAGAGAGAGAGGTATTTGAGTAGGGGGTGGTTAGGAATTGTGGGGAGGGGGTAGCGGGATATATTCAGAAAGATATCAAGATAGGTTGGGGATGAGTGTCAAAGTTAGACAAATGAGGGTTATTTTTAAGGAGTTGAGGTTTTATATTTAGGTGAGAGAGAGAGATGTTAGGGATGGGGTTTTGATCAAGAGAGGAGATTATGGGTAGTGGGAGTAGCAGGGGAAGTAGGGAGAGAGAGAGAGAGTGGAAGTTACAAGTAT
>LPNX010598880.1:3043-13098 GCA_001517045.1 Pseudotsuga menziesii | reverse complement strand
TGTGTGTGTGTGTGTGTGAGAGAGAGAGAGAGAGAGAGAGAGAGAGAGAGAGAGAGCCAATGGGGTTATTAAGGGTAGGGGAGAGGGGGGTTGGCAGATAAAATGGATAAATATGTAGTATGTTAGGAGTTTGGGGAGGAGTAGAGAAGTTTGAGACAAAGGGGGTATACTTGATGAATGTGTGGATGTGGGGTATGGACAGTAAATGAGAGAGAGTAGGTGAGGATTGGGTTAGAGAGAGGGGGTTTAGGGGTAATGTTACTAGGAGGGGGGTTAAAGAGAGAAGGGGTTTATGAATAGAGAGAAAATCGTTAGGTTTAGAGAGAGACATTCGCAGTAGAGAGAGAGAGACGTTAGGGGTAGAGAGAGAGAGGTTAGGGGTAGAGAGAGAGAGGTTAGGGGTAGAGATAAAGATATGAGAAGTTGATTATGGATAGGGATAAGAGTGGGGATGGGATAGAGATGTATACAGAGATCAAGGAATTTTGGTGTTTGAAGAGGAGGAATGTAGTTAGAGAGAGAGAGAGAGAGAGAGTTTAATGGTAGGGGGGATGGGGATTATAAGAGATAGAAAGAGAGGGGGTAAGGGTTGCTAGGGAGGGAGAGAGAGAGAGAGAGAGAGAGAGAGAGAGAGAATATTTAGTGGTAAGGGTTTAGGGATCATATGAGATAGAAAGAGAAGGGAGTAAGGATTGTGGATCTAGAGAGAGGGGGGGATTACATGTTTAGGGCGTAGTAGGGTAACTTGAGAAAATGCAGGTAAAGTAGAGAAATAGATAGAAATTGAGGATTTTATGGGTTTGGGAAGGATAACGGTAGTTAGTTAGTGTGTGTGTGTGTGTGTGAGTGATAGAGAGAGAGAGAGAGAGAGAGAGAGAGAGAGAGAAAGAGAGAGAGAAATGGATATAGAGAGATGGTGGGTGTTAGGAGGTTATAGGAGAGAGGAAGGGATGGTTGTTAGGGTAGGGGGAATAATTAGGGGGTTATGGAGAGAGAAGGGGGAGTTATAAGTAGAGAGAGATGAGGGTTAGGTTCATGGGGTGGGGACTAAGTGGTTATGGGTTGTGAGATATATAGATAGATATATAGATAAAGGAGTGGGGTTAAGGATAGTGGGACTATGAATGGGCAGGTTAGGGGTAGATATAGAGAGAGTGGGTGTTGTTATGGGTAGAGAGAGGGAATGGTGTGAGTTTGTAATGGTTAGGGGGAGAGGGGCAAGAGAGGGAGAGGGATAAGGAGGTTTAGTTATAGTTGTTAGAGTAGGGGTTGAGTCTGTCTGCATGTGAGACAAAGAGGGGGGGTTTATGTAGTAGGTGGAGAAAGAGATATAGATAAATAGAGAGAGACAGGGTGGGGATTAGGGTTAGGTGTATTAGTAGGAGGTTAAGAGAGAGATAGAGATTCAAGGGGTGATTATAGGTTAAGGAAAGGTTTGGAGAGGAGTTGGTCACATAGAGAGAATGGGTATATAGTTAATAAGTGTGGGGTGTGGAAAGAGATATGGTTTACTTATAGGAGTATGAGAAATAGAAAAAGTGGGAAGGTTAGGGAGAGAGGGGGGGTTAAGTGTAGAGAGAGATAGAAGGAGAGAGGGTAGGTGTTATGGGGTTGGCAGGTAGAAAAGGATGGGTCTTATGGGTAGGTAGAGGAGTAGGAGAGATAAAATTAAAGAGGGATTTAGTAAGGGTTATTGTAGGAATGGGACTAGACATGTGTTAGATAGTAGGGGGCGAGAGAGATTGGTGGCCATTATGGGTATGTTGAGTAGGGGGGAGAGAGAGAGAGAGAGAGATAATGGTTGATTATTAGGGGTATGGTTGAGAAGGGGGTATGGACTATGTGAGTTGTAGCACACTTAAATACAAGGTGTGTATAATTAATAGTTATAGGGTTTTGGTCTTAAGTTTCATAATGGTTATAGTAACAAGTAGTTAGGGGTGTGAGAGTATAAGAGGGAGAGAGATACATGGTGGGTTCTTTATAGGTGTGGGAAAGATAAAGAGGTGGGCGTTAGTGAGGTAGGATAACTAGGGAAGAGAGAAATTAAGAGAGGGTTTTAGCAAGGATTAGAAGGAGGAGGTGAGATAGAGAGGAGGGGGGCTAGTATTAGGGGTGGGAGTTCGATTGTGAGTATTTAAGAGAGAGAGAGAGAGAGAGAGAGAGAGAGAGAGAGAGAGAGTGGATACCATTATATAGGGGGAGAGAGAGATATGGTTTGGTGTTATGGGTAAGCTGAGGAGTAAGAGAGAGAGAGAGAGAGAGAGGTGTAATGGATAGGTTGAGGTATAGAATGTTGAGAGAAATAGAGAGAGCTCTAAGTAGGGGGTTACAGGAGATGTTAAGAAAGAGATCAGGATGGGTTGGGGATGAGCATGGAATTCAGGGTTCTATTTAGGTGAGAGAGAGAGAGAAGGAGGGTGATGGGGTTTGAATAAAGAGGAGGTTATGGGTAGGGGGAGTAGGAGGGGAAGTAGGGGTAGAGAGAGAGAGAGAAATGAGGAGGTGATTATGGTTGGGGGAGCAGGTGTGTTGGGGTAGAGAAAGAAATAAAGATCAAGGATTTTATGGGTGTGGGGAGTAGGAGTGAATTTGTAGACACAAGACAAGGGGGGGAGGGGGTGATTAGAGGACGTCAAGAGGATGGGTTTTAGTATAATATTTTCTAGTGTGGGTTTGTGTGTGTGTGTGTGATAGAGAGAGAGAGAGAGAGAGAGATAGTTTGTGGGGTGTTACAAAGTATGCAAAGAGAGAGAGAGAGAGGGGTGGGAATTGGGAAGGTGTAACAGTAAAGGGTTGAGAAAGAGAGAGGGGTGAGTAGTGGGGAGTTGGAGTAAGGAGAAAGAGAGGCAGTAGGGATAGGTTTATGATGATTGGGTGGGTTGGAAAGAGAGAGAGAGAGAGAGTTGGAAAAAGAGAGATGTGGGGGTTTTTAGTAGTAGAGTAGGAGAAAGAGAGGCATGGTTAGGGAGAAAGGGATTTTAGGGGTAGAGAGAGAAAGAGAGGCATGGTTGGGGAGAGAGGGAGGTTTAGGGGTAGAGAGAGAAAGAGGGTAGTTTTTAGGGAGTTGGTGGAGAGAGAAATGGGTTAAGGTTAGGAGGAGGTGGAGTAAGGGTGAGAGGGCATTGGAGAGGGTGTTTGTAAGGGTTAGGGGGAGGAGGGGAGAGAGAAGAAGGGAAATATGGCAAAGGTTAATTGTAGGCATGAGAGTAGAGGAGTGTTAGAGAGTAGGGGTGAGAGAGATAAGGGTGGTGGTTATCGATAGGTGGAGTAAGTGGTAGAAAGAGAGAGAGAGAGAGAAAATTGGTATTGATTAGGGGTAGGGTTGAGGAGGGGGTTTGTTGTAGAGAAAGAGATAGAGATCAAAAGGGTTAGGAATTTGGTGATAGGTAGCACAGTTAAAGACAAGGAGTGTATAATAAAGAGATAAAGGGTTGTGGTATTCTGTTTCATAATAATTATAGCGACAAGTGGTTAGGGTGTGGGAGTATGGGAGAGTGAGGGATCTAGGGGTTTAGTTGTAGGTGTAGGAGAGATAAAGAGGAGGGGGTTAGGGATAGTAGGAGAATTAGGGAAGAGAGGAAATGAGAGATGAGTTTAGAAAAGATTAGGGGGGTGAGGGGAGAGAGGGAGGAGGGGTATAGTGTTAGGGTTGGAAGTAGGGGTGTGAGAGTGGGGTGACACTAGTCAAGGGGAGAGAGAGATAGTGGTATGTGTGATGGGGAAGTTGAGGAGTAGATAATTGAGAGAGATGGGGGGAGGGAGGGAGAGGTGTTATGGGTAGCTTGAGGAGTAGACAACTGAGAGAGAGAAAGTGGGATCTGAGTAAGGGGTGGTCAGGAAGTGTGATGAGGGGGTTGGGGGAGATATTCATAAAGAGATTAGGATAAGTTGGGGATGAGTATCGAAGTTATACAAATGGGGGATTTTGTTGAGGAGTTAGGGGGTTTATATTTAGGCAAAAGAGAAAGATAGGTCGAGGATGGGGTTTGGATAGAGAGAGCAGGTTATGGGTAGCGGGAGTAGGAGGGAAAGTAGGGTGAGAGAGAGATAGAGGGGAATTTATAGGTAGAGAGTGGTTAGGGGTAGAGAGAGAGATATTGGGTGGTGTTAAGGAGTAGGGGAAGAGAGAGAGGGGTGGAATTTTGGGTAGATGTAGGAGTAAAGGGTCGAGAGAGAGAGAGAGAGAGAGAGAGAGAGAGAGAGAGAGAGAGGTGAGCAGTAAGGAGTTATGGTAGGGATAGGTACAAGTTATAGGGATAGGGTTATGACATGTTGGGGGTTGGTGAGAGAAGGTGGGAGTGGGATTAGGATATAGAGGGAGGGGTAAGGGTAGGGGGAGTAGGAGGGGGGTTAGGGAGAGGGAGAGATGGTTATTTACAATTAGGGAGTGAGAGGGATACTAGGTATAGGGGAACATTGAGTGGGGAATTTTGGCGTAGTGAGAGAGAGAAATTAGGGCAGTGGTTAGGGGTAAGGGGAGAGAAGGAGAGAGAGAGAGGTGGTAGGAGGGACTTGAGATTAAGAGAGGGGGTGTTAGGGGTAGGGGGAGTTTGAAGGGGGTTAGAGAGAGGGAGAGGTCGAATTACAAGTAGGTAGAGAGAGAGAGAGATGAAGGGAGTGTGGTTAGTTGGAGAAGGAGGTGTATTAGGAGAAAGAAATAGAGAGAGATATTGTGGGGGAAGGATAGATGTATGTAAGGGGGTATTAGGAGAAAAAAAGAGAGAGGGGGAGAGGAAAAGTGTTAGGGGGTGGGGGAGAGAGAAAGAGGTGGATTTAAGGGTAGGTGGTGAATTAGGGGAGAGAAAGGGAGAGAGAGAGATTGATACATGGGGTTAGTAAGGGTGTCAGGGAGCATAAGAGAGAGAGAGAGAGAAAGGGACAAGAGAGGTCAATGGTAGGGCTGATAGAGTGAATGAGTTAAGGGTGAGAGTGGGGTGGTCATTATATATGTGTGTGAGAGAGAAATATAGGGTGGGGTGATTAGGTCTAGTGAGGAAGAAGGGAGTTGTGGGAGAGAAAGAGGTAAATATTAAGGGGGTTAGGGGTTTGTGCAGGAGGAGGAAAATTATAGAGACGAAGGGGTATAGGAGTGAGAAAGATAGATATGAGAGGGTGTTTAGTGGTGAGGGTATGGGGATTATAAGAGTTAAAGAGAGGAGGGGTAAGTGTTAGGGGGGAGAGAAAGAGAGAGAGAGAGAGAGATCTGGGGGTGATTAGTAGTAGGGGTAGGAGAGAGAGAGGCATGGTTAGGGAGAGAAGGAGGTTTGGTATGCGAGTAGAGGGGTGTTAGAGAGTAGGGGGTGAGAGAGAGAGGGGTGGTGGTTATGGGTAGGTGGAGTACATTGTAGAGAGAGAGAGAGAGAGAGAAAATTGGTGGTGATGAGGGGTGGGGTTGAGAAGGGGGTTTGTGGTAGAGAAAGAGATAGAGATAAAAAGGGTTAGGAATTTGGTGAGCAGTAGCGCAGTTAAAGACAAGGGGTGTATAATTAAGAGTTATAGGGTTGTGGACTTATGTTTCATAATAATTATAGGGACAAGTGGTTAGGGGTGGGGGAGTATGAGAGAGGGAGTGATCCAAGGGGTTAGTTGTAGGTGTAGGAGAGATAAAAAGGAGGGGGTTAGAAATAGTAGGAGCATTAGGGAAGAAAGTAAATGAGAGAGGAATTTAGAAAGGACTAGGGAGGTGAGGGGAGAGTGGGAGGAGGGGGGACACTGTTAGGGATGGGAGTAGGGATGTGAGTGTGTGTGAGATATAGAGTGGGGAGACACTAGTCAGTGTGAGAGAGAAATAGGGGTATGTGTTATGGGTAAGTTGAGGACTAGGAAATTGAGAGAGAGAGAGAGAGAGAGAGAGAGAGATGTTATTGGTAGGTTGAGGAGGAGGCGATTGAGAGAGAGAGAGAGAGAGAGAGAGAGAGATGTTATTGGTAGGTTGAGGAGGAGGCGATTGAGAGAGAGAGAGAGAGAGAGAGAGAGAGAGATCTAAGTAGGGTGTGGTTAGGAAGTGTGGGGAGGGGGTTGGGGGAGATCTTCAGAATGAGATCAAGATAGTTTGGGGATGAGTATCTAAGTTAGGGAAATGAGGTTTATTGTTGAGGAGTTGGGGAAGGTTATATTTAGGTGGGAGAGAGAGAGTTTGGGGATGGGGTTTTGATAGAGAGAGGAGGTGAGTACAGATTAAAGGGTTGAGAGAGAGAGAGAGAGAGATGAGTAGTAGGGAGTTGGGGTATAGATAAATAGAAGTCATAGGGATAATGTTATGATATGTTTGGGGTTGGTGAGTAGTGGGGAGTTGGGGTAAGGAGAAAGAGAGGTGGTAGAGATAGGGTGAATGGGAGTGGTTTTTTTTTTTTTTTGTGCACCGTGTGTGTGTGTGTGTGTGTGTGAGAGAGAGAGAGAGAGAGAGAGAGAGAGAGAGAGAGAGAGAGAGAGAGAGAGAGAGAGAGAGAGAGAGAGAGAGAGAGAGAGAGAATGCCAATGTGGTGATTAAGGGTAGGGGTAGGTGTGTAGAGGGGAGGGGGGTTAGCAGAGAAAAGGGATAAATATGTGGAGTGTTAGGGGTTTGGGGAGGAGTCAAGAAGTTAGAGACAAAGGGGGTATACTTAATGAATGTGTGGATGTGGGGTATGTAGAGTAAATGAGAGAGAGTGGGGGAGGATTGGGTTAGAGAGAGGGGGGTTAAGGAGAGAAGGTGATTATGAATAGAGAGATATAGGTTAGGTTTAGAGAGAGAGAGGTTAGGGGTAGAGATAAAGAGACGAGCAGATGATTATGGGTATGGATAAGAGTGGTGTTGGGGTATTTATGTATATAGAGATCAAGAAGTTTTGGGGTTTGGAGAGAGAGAGAGAGAGAGAGAGAATATTTAGTGGTAAGGGGATGGGGATTATACGAGATAGAAAGAGGGGGGTAAGCATTGTGGAGAGAGAGAGAGAGAGGATTATGTGTTTAGGGAGCGGTAGGGTAGTTAGAGAAAATGGGGGTAAAGTAGGTTTAGGATTATGTTTGTTAAGGGAAATAGAGAGAAAGAGAGAGAGGTGAGGGGGCATTATGGGTAGGGGTTAGAGGGGATATGGGGTAGAGAAATAGATAGAAATTAAGGAGTTTATGGGTTTGGGGAGGATGAGAGTAGTTGTTGTGTGTGTGTGTGAGAGAGAGAGAGAAAGAGAGAGAGAGAGAGAGAGATAAAGAGGGATATGGGGACAGAGAGATGGTGGATGTTAGGAGGTTGTAGGAGAGAGAAAGGTATGGGTCTTAGGGTAGGGGGTAATTAAAGGGTTATGGAGAGAGAAGGGGGAGTTATGAGTAGAGAGAGAGAGAGATGAGGGTTAGGTTCAAGGGGTGAGGACTAAGTGGTTATGCGTTTTGAGATAGATAGATAGATGGATGGATGGATGGAGAGAGAGGAGTGGGGTTAAGGATATGGGGATTATGAGTGGGTGGGTTGGGGGTAGATAGAGAGAGAGAGATTCGATGGTTTATGGGTAGAGAGAGGGAAGGGAGGGAGTTAGTAATTGCTAAGGGGGTGAAGAGGTAAGAGAGAGAGAGGGATGAGGAGGTTTAGTTGCAGTGGTTAGAGTAGGGGCTGATTCTTTCTATGAGAGAGAGAGAGAGAGAGAGAGATGGGCGTTTTAGGGAGGAGGTGGAGAGAGAGAGAGAGAGGGTGGGGATTAGGGGTAGGTGTATTAGTAGGAGGTTAAGAGAGAGAGAGATATTTAGGGGGTGATTATAGGTTATGTAGAGGTTTGGAGAGGATTAGGTCACATAAAGAGAAGGGGTATATAGTTAAGAAGCGTGGGGTGTGGAGAGAGATAGGGGGATTAGTTATTGGTGTATGAGAAAGAGAAAAGGTGGGAAGGTTAGGGAGAGAGAGGAGGTTAAGTGTAGAGAGAGATAGAAGGAGAGAGGGTAGGTGTTATGGGATTAGGGGGTATAAAAGGATGGAGGTTATGGGTTGGAGGAGGATCAATAGCAAGAAAATTAAAGAGGGTTTTAGTAAGGGTTGTTGGAAGGAAGGGAGAGAGGGAGGAGAGGTGTTAACAATAGGTGTGGGAGTAGGGGGTGAGTGTTTGTGTGAGATAGAGGGAGTGGGGATGTATTTGGGAGTAGGGGGAGACAAATAACAGGTAGGGGTTATGGATAGGTTGAGCAGTATGGGTTTGAGTGAGGGAGGGGTTGTTAGTGGTAGGAGTAGGGGAGAGAGTAGGGGGGTTAGGGAGAGAGGGGGATGTTAGTGGTAGAGAGAGAGAGAGGGAGTATCTTATGGGGTTGGGGAAGAGAGAAATGGGTGGGGGTTATGGCTAGTAGGAGTAGGGGAGAGACAAAGAGAATGAGAGAGGGTTTTACTAATGATTGGAGAGATGAGGGGAGAGAGGGAAGAGGTGGTGTTACTTTTAGGGTTGTGAATAGAGGGAGAGAGAGAGTAGGGTGTGTTAGAGAGTATTCAGAGAGATATAATTATGGAGGTTATGGGTAGGTTGAGGAATAGGGGGTTGAGAGAGAGGGAGAGAGACAGAGATAGAGAGAGCCAAGTGGAGGATGATTAGGATTAGGGGAGGGAAAGAGAAAGAGGTCATGAGGGTTAATATTTTTGGAAGAAGTAGTGAAGTTAGACAGAAGGGTGGTATAGCTGGGAAGTAGTGGGGTTTGAATAATATATACATAGGGAGAGAGAGAGTGTGAGAGTGGTGGTTTGGAGGGGGGGGTCACAAGAGATTAGGGGGTTAAGGGTTAGGGTGTGTAGGATTGGGGTAAGGAAAAGAGTGAGAGAGTGGTATCTATAAGTAGGGGTATAGATAGGGAGTGGGGGGGTAGTAGGGAGGAGTGGGAGGGGTTAGTGGAAAAGAGAAAGAGAGATAGAGGGGGGAGTGATTAGGGGTAGTGAGTAGGAGTGGGGTTGGGGAAAATAAAGAGATATATATTAAGGGTGTTACAACTTTAGAGAGGAGAAGGAAAATTACAAATAAGGGAGGTTAGTCGTAGGGGGGATTATAAGAGATAGAGAGAGAGTGGGTGAGAGTTAATTGGAGTAGGGGAGAGAGAGAGGTTTGATGTTAGTGGGTTTGGAGAGAGAGAAAGAGTGGGAAATAGATGCTAGGGGTTTGGGGAGAGAAATAGAAATAGGTCAATATGGTTAGGGGTTATAGGAGTGATAAAGGGGTGGGGATTATGTGTAGGTTCAGTAGGGTAAAGAGAGAGTGAGTAAGGGGGTGAGAGTGAGGTGGGAATTATCTATGAGTGTGTGACAGAGAAAGATAGGGTTACATGATTAGGGTAGTTAGGAGGAAGGGAATTGGGGGAGAGAAAGTGATAAATATCGAGGGGGTTAGGGGTTTGTGTAGGAGGGAAATTAGAGATAAGAAGGGGTATAGGAGTGAGAGAGAGAGGTGACAGGGTATTTAGTGGTGTGGGGAGGGGGATTATAAGAGATAAAGAGAGGAGTGAGTGTTAGGGGGGAGAGAGAGAGATGCGTGGGTGGTTAATAAGGGTGAGAGAAAATTAAAGAGGGTGTTAGTAAGGGTTATGGGGAGGTGGGGAGATAGAGGGAGGGAGGGAGGACAAGGGTTAATTCTAGGCATGGGAGTAGAGGGATGTTATATAGTAGGTGGAGAGTGAGTGGTGGTCATTATGGGTATGTTGAGTAGGGGGTAGAGAGAGAGAGAGAAAGAATGGTTGGTGATTAGGGGTATGGTTAAGGAGGGGGGTTGTGCGAGAGAAAAAGTTAGAGATCAAAAGGGTTAGGGATTCGGTGAGACATAGCATAGTTAAAGATAAGGCATGTATAATTAATATTTATAGGGTTCTTGTCTTAATTTGCATAATAGCTATAGTAACAAGTGGTTAGGGTTGTGGGAGTATGAGAGGGAGAGAGATCTGGGGGCCTTAGTTATATGTGTAGTAGAGATAAAGAGGTGGGGGTTAGTGAAAGTAGGAGCACTAGGGAAGAGAGGGTTTTAGCAAGGATTGGGAGGAGGAGGGGAGAGAGGAAGGAGGGGGGCTAGTGTTAGTGGTGGGAGTGTTTGAGAGGGAGAGATAAAGTGGGTTAGCATTAT